>JAKSZT010053946.1:5324935-5383369 GCA_026826555.1 Tolypeutes matacus | reverse complement strand
ATAGGAGCCTGATATCCTGCATATATAAAGAAATCCTTCACCTCGAAAATAAAAGGACAAACAACCCATATAAAAAATGGGCAAGTGACCTGAAAAGACACTTCTCCAAGGAAGAAATACAAATGGCTAAAAAGCACATGAAAAAATGCTGAACATCACTTGCTATCAGGGAAATGCAAATAAAAACTACAATGAGATACCATCTTACACCCATCAGAATGGCAGCTATTAAAAAAACAGGATGCTATTTATTTTAAACTTCTCTTTTTCAACCATTCTTCTATTATTTATTGAGAAGCTACTATTACTGGGTAGTGGGCAAGGAGATTTTTTGTATCATATTCTCCTTAAATTCTTACTCTAACTGAAGGATATAGTGTCATTGTCATTTTCCAATGAGTAATCAGAGACACGGAGTTTAAATAAATTACCCAAATTTACCATTTTGTTAGGAAGTAGTGTTGTCTGCTGCAAATCCTTGTCACTAAAAATATTTCTTATGATTTTAAAATTTCATGTAATTTTTTTTTTATAACTCTTAATCTATTGTGATAAAATATGATAAAATGGTATCCCATTAAAGCCTTTCAGTGGAATCTTAGATGCATTCTTCTCTCAAGAATAGTGTTATAGCATTGTTTCTTTTTATCTTTTTTTTTTTTTAGAGTGAGAAGTACTGACATTCTCTGATGTCTCTAATTGGATGCCATATGTTGAACTTTGTCAATTCAGTTCATCCCTCTTGCCTTCTGTGACGCCCCTTGAAATCAATGAGAATGCTAAAATTAAATGAGACTATATGTGTTGAGAGAATCACAAAAGCTGTATAATCTAAATGCCATGGTAATGACTGAACACATGAAAAGCACAGTATTATAAAAATCAATATCAGTCTCCATTTGTAGAGGCAACCTTTAATGTCTTTTCTGTTAACGTCGGTTTTGAGGGAATACTTTATATGCAATATTTTTAGAAACACCCTTCAGCGGCTGGTTTGGAATAGAAATCAAAATACTCATGGGACTGTTTTTGCTATGTATAAATGCAGGTACAAAATGATATTTAGAAATACAAAATTTAACTATGTAGTTTAACAAAATAAGTTTTAGAGAATATTTTATTTCACCAGGTTCATGAAGGGAAACTCATATATGAGATGCATATCCTTAAAATGGAAATACTTTGGGGTTTCAGTTGGCTATAAGCTGATGTTAATAACAGTATAGTAAAATTCCTATATGTGAAAGATGCATAATAAAATTAACAGGGACAGTATTAGTATATTCCTGATTTAACTTTAATTTATTTAATACTCAGTATATTTGATGGAGTAAATTAGGCACATAATTTAGCATTATTAGTAATATGTATGCTGGGAGAGTCCATTGAATATTGAAAGTTTCCTAAAATAACCTGAATATATTTAAGGCTTTCATGACATATCATTTCCTGAAAGAAAATGAAACCCCAAAGCTAATAAAACCATCAAAAGAAATTTTGTGATATAATTGCACCATTTTAATTTTATTTTCTGCTGTATCTCTTTTTCAGCAAAACCTTTGCATCTTCTACAAATGAATATTATCAATTTTTGTTTAATAGATTCTATTAGATCCCATTTTTCTAATAAAAAAACAAAAACTTAAAAATAACTTTTCAGTAAGTGCATATAAAAAACACTAGCTGGACTGAGTGTGCATTCTAGAGACAAAGTATTTTATACATATAGAAGCTGGGAATATAACTCAAGTAAATTTTCAGCATTATCTTAATATCCTACTATTGTTTGGGAAGAATGATAACATATTTAAAATAAAACTAACCCAATTATTGCTAAAGCTAGAGAACAAATGTAAAGGATATGCAATCTTTTAGCTGATAGGGAAAAATGCAAAATAATTAAAGTTTATAACCACATGGAATATGCCATAATTGTAGATCTATTTTGTAGTATATTGAGTAATGAAATAAAGAGATATTTCTTCCTTGTGAATCTTGAATGTATACAAATTGACATGTAACCTCATCAGGCATATATTTTTTGCACTGGTTGTTTTGATTCACTCTTAAACTAGAGTCAAAACAACCTTTAATTGAGACTGACTGGTTATTTAAACATTCCTTCAACCTGGACCATTCCTTTATGGTCAAGCCTAGCTTTTATGGTATACTCTTAATTCAACATTTGTTAAGTGACCTCACGCCAAGTTGAGAGTTATGTTTGAACCAGGCTTGTGGGCAAGCCTATGGTCTCCCTGGTTAGGTTTGTTTCTAATTTAAATGGTGTTTTTCACCTTTATAAATCAGTTAACATCTATTTATATAGGTTTATAATATGTTATATACATGTAATGCTAAATTTTCTTAAAATATTCTTAGTTTCTCCCTGTATGTTGGGGAATTCTTTTGGTAAATGTCTATAGTCCATATGTTGTGCATGTTTATTAAAGAGAAGACATCTTTGCCAGTGGATTTCCTAAAAAAAGAATCAGCACTTTAGGGACATTTTGGATGTAAATGATATTTACTCAAGTTCAAGTTATCACTTAAAATTGGGATGAGCTACAGTGAGTATAAGGCCAAAGTTATAAAACAGGGATCCTCTATTACTGCCCTGAGCAGTGATTTTGTTGAAGGAGAGAACAATAAGGCATTACCTGCATGAGGCTGCACAGGCTTATCAATATTATAGGGTAGGGAGAATTTCAAGTGCAAAGCACATTTGTGCTAGCTTCTGCAATAATTTGATCATTTCCTAATGATAAATAAATTGGAAATATAAGGGGATACTATGATTTCTTCAGAGACAAGTTTACGTTTTATTATTTATTCTATTTTTTATTAAGAATTTTGATCTGATATTTTAATTTCTCCTGGGATTCTATTACGTCTTCAATTATATTTTGTGTATAAGTTTCTTAGCTTCCTCATATAAATCAAAATAAGCAGCTTATTGAGGGTTTGTCATCAAATAGCCAGTGAACTAAAGTATATTACTGAGAATCACATTTAGTCCAAGTCAAACTTCCATAATGAAGGTAACTATTTACTCAAAATACTCGGTCAACCGATTTCACCTTTCAAGAGATGTTCAATTTCAGTGATGATACATTATGTATAATAAACTTTGCTAGTACCCCAATATCTGAATTAACACAAACCTTCATATAAGGCATGACTTTCACACTGAATTCTTTTTGACATTTATGTAATATTGACATGAGAACGTTTAAAAAATATTTCAGGACGCTGGAGATTTCAAATATACCTTTATTTTCTACAGTACGAATATATATATTTTATCCAGTCAAAGAGTTCTAAAGAATACAATATTGTATGTGGGTTAAGAGCAAGGTCATTAAAGACAGACTGGGTTGCAATCTCAGTTCTACCTCTCATTATTTGGGAGAACTTGGGAATGTCATGTTAACCTCTTTGTATTTCAGTTTCCTTATGTATAATATGAGGTTACGAATACCACTGTATTAGTCAGGGTTCTCTCGGGAAACAGAATCAGCAGGAGATATCTGTGAATAATATGGAACTCTAAAAGAGTCTCTCACGCGACCGTGGGGACGCACAAGTCCAGGTTCCTCAGGCAAGCTGCAAACCAGGGGCTCCAATGAAAGGTCGTTGATGAGTCTCTGGGAGAAGTTGCCTGTCCAATGACGAGCTGGGAAATTCTCTCTGAATGTTGAAATCACTTCCACTTTTAAGTCATTCAGCTGATTGGATAAAAGCACCACCCATTGATAATGTAATCTCCCTGATTGGTGCAGATGTAATCAGCCATCCACGCAGTAAACTCACTGGTGATTGAAGTCCATAAATGCTCTTGTATTACAATTAGCCCAGTGCTTGCTGGAACAAACACCTGGACACAACTACTTGGTCGAGTTGACACATTAGCCTAACCATCACAACTACCTACTAGAAAGTGCTATGTAAATGTTAGATTTTACTTTACAACACAGATTATGTAAAAGTAGCAATCTCCGCTCTCTACTCCTGTCAATTCTTGCTTTTCCAAGTCAGGTATTTTTCACTCTTTCAACTGTGTTTTTTTGTTTGTTTGTTTGTTTGTTTTTGGCTTTCTTATAGAAGAGCATGACTTCTTACTATTTACTAATTATAGAATTTTGGATATTGTATGCTGAATTTATGTCACTATATGATGTCTCTCTCAGGTACATACAACTCCATCATAGTTTAAGTTAAATCAACATCCAATGTAATTACATTGTAAATATTATTCAGAGCTGAGTCATGTAGCAAAAGAAGATTACATTTCCTTTTTTGTACAATTTGCTCTTTTGCCTGAAGCAAATGCTAGCTTTGTTTATTTTTCCATTTGCTTAGTTTGCTAAATACCCATGACTGAATTCATTCCCAAACTATCTGCTAGAAAATTACTTTCACTGTTAAAAAAAAATCAAATAACCTATTAACCTCAACAGGTTGTTCCCCTGTTTTCCTTAGATTTGCTACACAGGTGATCTTCTTTTCACTATCACATGGGGCTCTATTTCCTTCCTTCCCCATCCTCGCTTCCTCCTTTCTTCTCCTTCCTCCCTTCCTAACTCCATCCTGCTTCCCTACTTCCACTCCCAGTCTTCTTTATTAGGTTCCCTGTTTTCCAAGTGCTGTTTTGGTTTTAAATTCTAATTTTCCTCGTTTTGAGTAATCATTTCTATTAGTTTCTGAGAAAGTGTGATTGGGAAAACATTTTTTTAAAGACCATGCATGTTTGAAAATGTCTTTATTACAATATTTGATTGATTGGGTAGATGGATATAAGATTCTACATTGGACAAAAGGAAGACATTTTAAAAAATAAAAATATTTCTTTCTAATTTCCAGTTTTGATGCTTATAATTATAATTTTATTCAGTTTCTTAATCATTTGTAAAAACTGTATTTGTTATCTCTGGAAGTTTTTGAATAAAATCAAATTCACATTTTTTTCATCCAATATTCTAGACACTGTGTTTTCTTAGGTTTTGAGAAGTTTTCTCAATTTTTTTTGTAATTTTCTCCCCACCCATTTTATTCATTTCAGCTTTCTAGAATTTCTATTATTTGCAAGTTAATCTTCCTCCATTAAGCCTCTAATTTTTGTAACATCTTTGATATTGTTCCCTTATTTTGTTTCCTTTGTATTGGTTTTGTTTTCTTTTGATTTTTGTTTCTGTTCTACTTACTATGAAAATTTTCTTTATTTATACTTCTAAGTTTGAAGTTGGAGTTTCATTTTAGATGCATGTACACACTTTTTCTTTCTTAATATTCCTTTTATATTGTGCTCTGATCTTGTTTGATAGATATAATATCTTCTTTTATCACTCATTGGTATTTTATTATATGGCATTTTAATTTCCTGGGCTGCTCAAGCAAATATCGTGAAATGGGTCAGATTAAACAATGAGAATTGAACTTGCTTGTGGTTTTGAGGCTAAAAGAAAGTCCAAATCATGGCATCATTAAGGGGATTCTTTCTTTCTGAACACTGATGTTCTGGGGCTGGCTGCCAATGATTCTTAGTCCTTGGCTACTCTGTCACATGACAATGTACATGGTTGCATCTCCTGGCCTCTCCATTAATTTTAGGTTTACTATTGAATTTCTGCTCCTTGTTTCTGTGGCTTTCTGTCTCTATGTCTGAATTTCATGCTACTTATAAAGGACTTCACTAATAGAATTAAGACCCGTAGTGATTGGGTTGGGCCTCACCTTAACTGCAGTAACCTCATCTTAAGGTCCTACTTAAAATGGATTTACACCCACAAGAATGGATTAGATTAAAAAACCTGTTTTCTGGAGTACATACAACATCAAACTATATGGTTATTGTTTTACCATATGCTTTCACTTATTTCTTTGATTTTCTAATTTTCCATTCTGTAATTGTTTGGAATTCTGTCTTTCTTATTAAAGGCTTTTTTAAAATGTTGTCCTTTTGGTCCATACACTACAAAGAATATGTGCAAATGTTATGGAGTGAGTGTCTTCTGGATATGCAGGATGAAGGAAGGACCCTGGATGTCCACCAGGTTTTGTGCATATTTCCAATCCATCTATATTCTGCAAGACCTGCATTTTTACTCTAAAGACTGCAACTTTCCATATCTTCTGAGAATTTGGAGGACTCAAATGTGAAATGTGCGCTAGTGCTGTAATTTACCTCCAACACAAAATTAGCCTCCAATGCCTCATTGATCTTGCTCTGAAAATTCATTTGCTACTCATCCTTAGGCTTTCTTTTTTGTCCATGGAAAATCCATTTAATGAAGTATAATAAAAGGACAAAAAAGTTTTATATGAAAACTGTACAACTTTACAACTTTTCACAAAGTTAGTAGATTAATATAGCCTCAAAGTAGAATAATAAATATAAGGAAAGATCACTGACATCCTTTGTGTCCCTTCTCTATTATTAACTTTATCTCTGTGAAGTTAACTACTGTGCTGACTGCCAACATCACACATTTGTTCGTTCATTTGTTTGTTTGCATGTTTGCCTGGTTTTGCTCGTTTTGCCAGCTTTCTTTACTATTTCTTTAATATTTTACTGGAATATCATTTTCTATCCTTTTGCTCTGATGCATTCTGAATATTTATAATTGGTATAGCATGTGTAAACTTCCTATAATAGAAATTTTTTTAAATTTAAACTTACAGACTTTTTTCATTTGTTGTACTTAATCCATTGTATTTATTTTACATTTATTGTAATTATTAATATTTTCCAGTTTAATCATATCACTTTTTTCTGGTTTTCATTATTGGAGATGTTGTGGGTTTACAGAAGAGTTATGCATAAAACATAGGATCCCCACATAACATCCTATTATTAACCCCTTGCAATAGTATGGAATATTTGTTACAATTCATGATAGGACATTTTTATAATTGTACTATTAACTATAGTCCATGGTTTAACTTAAAGTTCATAGTATATGCAGTGAAGTACCATGTATTTTGTTTTGCAACCATGATCTGAGGTAATGTTTACCCAAGCCAAACCTTGCCTCAGGCGTTTGCGGGGCATTACGCCCCACCTTCTTCCCGGACCCAACTTCCCCATTTCTCTCAGCCTATCACAGCACTCCCTCAACAGCCATAACCTTATTTGGACATGTTGGCCTTCTCCTCTAGCCTCCCCCCTCCCTCCCAAATCTTCCCCCCACGCCCAGCAACAGCTTCGCCCTATCAGAAGACAACACGCTCACCCCCGCCCAACTCTGCCTATAAAACTGCGCAGCTCTCCCTGAATAAAGGTCTTACCTTCCAGCAAGCAAGTGAGTGGTGTCTCTTCATTTAGTACTGTCAGGGAGACCACAGGGCACCAAACGGCGACCCTGTGACAACTTCTCCTTAACCCCCGTGAAGACCAGGGAGCCGGGCCTGCGCTCTCCTGACAACTTCTTCACCCCCCGCCGTTCCCGGAGTGCACGCCGGACGGTCCACAACTAGCCAGTGTCGCCCCCCGGGCTGCAGCAGGGCTGATCACCCTCAGGCCCGGGAACAAAGCGGCAATGATCCATTATCAAAATATTTTCATCATTCTTAATAGCAACCTGATATATTTTAAGCCTACTTCCCATTCTCGATCCCCATCCCATCCCCAGGTAACCTATATTCTAGGTTCTGACTCTAAGTATGCATTTTCTAATTTTTTCAAATCATTAAGATTATACAATATTAGTCTTTTTGTCTAATTTATTTAACTCAACATGATTTCTTCAAGGTTCACCCATGTTGTCACATGTTTTAGGACTCCATTCCTTTTTACAGCTGAATAATATTCTATTATAAGTATATACCACAATTATTTACCCATTCATTGGCTGATAGACACTTGGGTTGTTTCCATCGTTTGGTGATTGTGAATAATGCTGCTATGAACATTGGTGTGCAAATATCTGTTCAAGTCCCTGCTTCCAAATCTTTTGGATATTTATCATGATGTCAGATTGATGGGTCATATGGCTTACCTTAGAAAGCACTACTAAGCTTTCTAAGAAACCACCAAACTGTCTTCTGCAGCAGCTACATCTTTATACATTGCCACCAGCAATGAATGAGTATTCCTATTTATCTGCATCCTTTCTAACATTGTTATTTTCTGCTTTTTTATATATAACAGCCATGCAAATAGTTGTGAAATGGTATCTCATTGGGGTTTTGCTCTGAATTTACCTGATGGCTAGTGATGTTGAGCATCTTTTCATGTCCTTTCTTGCCATTTGTATCTCTTCTTTTGAAGATGCCTATTCAAGTCTTTTGCCCCTTTTAAAAATGGGGTTTTGACATTTTGCTGTTAAATTGATTGGTGTCTTTACATATTCTGGGTAATAAACCTTTAATGATATGTGGTTTCCAAATATTTTCTGCCACTTTGTAGTTTGTGATTTTATTTTCATGGTAAAGTTCTTTAAGGTGCAAACATTTTCCATTTTTAGGAGGTCCTGTTTATCTACGCTTTTTTCTTTTGTTGCTTGTGCTTTTGGTAAAAAGTCTAAGAAAACATTGTTCAACAAAAGGTCCTGAAGATGCTTCCCTATGGTTTCTTTGAGGATTTTATAGTTTGGGCTTTTATATTTAGGTATTTGAGAAATTTTGAGTTCATTTCTGTACATGGTGTGAGGTAGGGGTCCTTCTTTTTTTTTGTAAATGGAGATCCAGTTTTTCCAGCACCATTTGTTGAAGAGATTATTATTTCCCAGTTGAGTGGTCTTTGTCACCTTGACAAAGATCAGCTGGCCATAAATGTGAGGGTTAATTTCTGAGCCCTCAATTTGATTCCACTGGTCCATATGTTTGTCATTCTGCCAATACAAAACTTTTTAAATTACTGTGGTTTTGTAATAAGTTTTAAGATCAGGAAGTGTTAGTCCTCCAACTTCAAGGTTACTTTAGCTATTCGATGCACCTTACACTCCCTATGAATTTGATGATTGGCTTTTTTATATCTGCAAGAAGGCTATTGGAGTTTTAACTCAGATTACATTGAATCTATAAATTGTTTTGGGTAGGATTGACTTCTTAATGATATTTAGTCTTCTAATCCAAGAAAACAGAATGTCCTTGCATTTATTTAGTTTGCTTTTATTTCTTTTAGTGAAGTTTTGTAGTTTTCTGTGTAAAAATCCTTTACATGCTTGTTTAAATTTATTCCTAGATATTTTATTCTACTAGTAGCTATTGTGAGTGGAATTTTTTCTTGATTTCTTCGTCTCATTGTTTATTGCTTGTTCATAGAAATATTGATGAATTTAGGGTGTTGATCTTGTGTCTGACCACTTTGTTGATTTCATTTATTAGCTTTAGGAAATTTCTTGTAGGTTTTTCAAGATTTTCTGTATATCGGATCATGTCCTCTGCAAATAGGGAATGTGTTATCTATTCTCTTCTAATTTGGATGCCTATTATTTCTTTTTCTTTCTTAACTGCTCTGGGCAACATGGGAATCCGAGTGGGTTCCGTATAATATTTTAGGTAATCTAAGCACCTCTTAAAATATATGTATATATATATATATAAAAAATAACATTTTTGTAAGCAAATACACATATATGCATATATATTTATATATCATTTTACAAATGTTTGTATGTATTGTGAGAATTTTGATTTTTACCCATAATAAAAAAAAAAAAAAAAAAACAACTTCTAGTCCAATATTGAATAACAGTCATGATGGTAGGCATCTTTGTATTTTTCCTGAACTTAGATGGAAGCTTTCAGTCTTTCACTATTAAGTATGATGTTAGCTGTGGGATTTTCATATAGGCCTTTTTTCATGTTGGGGAAGTTTCCTTCTATTCCTATTTTCTAACTGTTTTTTATCAAGAAGAGGTGCAGTTTTTTGTCAAATGTTATATCTGCATCCATTGAGATGATGATGTGTTTTTTATTTCATTGTGTTAATGTGATATATTAACTGATTTTATTTTGTCGAACCATCTTTGCATACGGAGGATAAATGCTGCTTGATCATGGTGTATAATTCTTTTATTATGCTGCTGGATTGGGTTTGCTAGTATATTGCTGAGGATATTTGCATCTATAATCATAAGAGACATTGGTCTGCAGTTTTCTTTTCTTTTGCTGTCTTTATCAGACTTTTGTATGAGGGTGATGTTGGCCTAATAGAATGAATTAAGGAATGTTCTTTTCTCTTCAATTTTTTGGAAGAGTTTGTGTAGAATTGCAGTATTCTTGGAATGTTTGGTAGAATTTCCCTCTGAAGCCATCTGGTCTTGGTCTTTTCTTGTTGAGAGGTTTTTGGTTACAGATTCAATCTTTTTACTAGCAATTGATTTGTGAGATTTCTATTTCTGTTTGAGTCAATGTAGGTAGCTGTGTGTTTCTAATAATTGGTCCATTTCACCTAGGTGACCTATTTTATTGGTGTACAGTTGTTCATAGTATCTGCTTACAGTCCTTTATATTTCAGTGGGGTTGGTAGTAATATCTCCCTTTTGATTTCTTATTTTCCTTATTTGCATCCTCTCTCATTTTTTTCTTTGTCAGTCTAGCTAAAGATTTGTCAATTTTATTGATCTTTTCTTTATTCTTTATTTATTGTTCTTTATTCTATTTTTGTTTGTTTGTTGTCTATTTCATTTATTTCCACTCGAATCTTTCTTTTTACCCCTTCCTTCCTTCTTTTGCTTTGGGTTCAGTTTCCTTTTTTTTTTTTTTTTCCCCTAGTTTTTCTAGTTTTGAGGTTAGTTCTCTGAAGTCTTTCTTCTTTTTTTAATGTAAGCATTTGTATGTATAAAGTTAGCTCTCAGCACTGCCTTTGCTCCATTACATAAGTTTTAGTACAATGTAATTTCAGTTTCATTCACCTCAAGATAATTCCTAATTTTGTTTCTGATTTCCTGTTTAACTTGTTAAGAATATGTTGTTTAATTTCCATATATTTATGAATTTTCCATTTCTCCCTCTATTATTGATTTACCGCTTCATTCCATTGTCATAGGAGAATATATATTGTGTGATTTCAACATCTGTAAATTTATTGAGACTTGTTTAGTTGGTTTAGAGTATCACTGCAGTCCTGTATTTCCTTTTTGATCTTCTGACTGATATTTGACCCATGATTGAAAGTGATATATTAAAGGCTCCTACTTTTGATTTAGTACTGTCAGTTTCTCCCTTCAGCTCTCTCAGTACTTGCTTAATTTATTTTGGGGCTCTGTTGTTAGTTGCATATATATTTACAATTGTTACATCTTCCTTAAGTTGTCTCCTTTATCAGTATATAATGACCATCTTTGTCCCTTGTAACTGTCTTTGACTTAAAATATATTTTATCTGATATTAATATAGATTTCCCAGTTCTCTTGGTTACTACTTGCATGGTATATTTTTTTCCATCCTTTCAATTTCAACTTACTTGTATTTTTGAATTTAGGTAAATATTTTGATGACAACATCTTATTCGGTCATGCTATTTTATCCATTTTGTAGTCTCTGCCTTTTGGTTGGAGAGTTTAATCCATTTACATTAAAAGTCACTACTTATAATGAAGGAATTTTCTGCCATTTTGCTATTTAGGCATTTAATGTCTTAGGCCTTTTTTGGTCCCTCAGTTCATCGCTTATATTTATATTTATTCATTTTGTTTGTTTGTTTGTGTCATACTGAATGCTGTCTTTTTTTTATCTGGACTTATTATTCATCTATTGTCTTTGTGGTTACCATGGGGTTAAAGTTTAACAACATAAATATGTAACAATCATATTTGGCTTGATACTGACTGGATTTTAATAGCATGGACATATACCTTTCCTATAACCCTCTGACTGCAACTTTTTTACTTGAGACCACTAATATCTTTGTATACTGTATATCCAAAGCCATAGGTTTAGCATTTCTTTTCAATTAAAAAAAAATATTAAAGAAGGTGTGGTTTACAGTACAATCATGCATAACATTCAGGATTGCCATTTACAACTTTACCAATAGTGACCTTAAATGTAAATGGGTTAAACTCTCTAGTCAAAAGGCATAGAATATCATTACTTTTTATGCATTTCATTTTAGCACTTTGAACCACTGTCTAATATACTTTCCTTTCAATCTGAAGAACTCCTTTTAGCATTTCTTGTTGGACAAGTCTAGTGGTAATGAACTCACTCAGCTTTTATTTATCTTAGAATGTCTTTAAGTACTTAAAGTGCTGGAAGAAAACAACTGCCAGTGAAGAATTTTATATCCAGTGAGAATTTCTTTCAAAAATGTGGGAGAGATTAAGACATTCTAAGATAAATAAAAGCTGAGTGAGTTCATTACCACTAGACTTGCCCAACAAGAAATGCCTCTATGGTTTCTGATGATAAATTGGCACTCAGGCTAATTGGGACTCCATTATATGTAACATATTGCTTTTCTCTTGAAGCTTTCAGAAATCTCTCCTTGTTCTTTGCATTCCATAGTAAGATCAATATATTACTGTGTATTTTTGTGTGCATATTCACATCTTTTGCTAAGTTTCGGAAGTTTTCTATCATTATATACTTGAATATTCTTGATGCACCTTTATATCTTTCTTCTCCTGAGAGTCCCATCATGTGTATAATGGTCTGATCTCTGATTTCTCAAAGGGGCTTTATGCTAATTTAACTTTTTTTTTTTCAAGGTACCAGGACCAGGGATTGAACCCAGGACCTCTTATGTGGGAGGTGGGAGGCCAGTGCTTAACCACTGAGTTGGCTCCCTCATCTTTTTACTTGTTGTTTTGTTAATTGTTCACTTATTTTTTCATAGTTTTTTTGCTCATTGTTTGCTTATTATTATTATTATTATTATTATTTTTATTTATTTATTTTTCTCATTGTTTGCTTGTTGCTTTTGCTCATTGCCTGTTTGTTTTCTTTAGGAGGCACTGGGAACTGAACCCAGGGCATATTATGTGGGAGCTGGGTGAGCAATGGCTTGAGCCCCATCTGCTCTTTAACTTTTAATAATTCTGTTTTTTTCTTTCTCTTCCTCATCCTGACTCATTTAAAGTCACTTTCTTTCGAGTTCACCTATTCTTTCTTTTGCCAGCTCTAGTCTGCTCTGAAAATCCTTCTCAGAATTTTAGATTTCATTTACTGTGGTCTTCAACTCCAATACTTCTGCATGCTATCTTTTTAAAATTTCTCTCTTTACTATGAATCTAATACTGATTATTCCTTGTTTTCCTAATACTATTTAATTCTTTCTCTGTATTTTACTTTATTTCCTTGATCATTCTTTTAAAAGGCTTTGTTTGGTATGTTCACTTTCTCATCTTCTTCATTGGTGTTTGCTGGATTTTTATCCTCTTCCTTTGGATGCACTATCATTTCTTGATTCTTTGTTTGGCTTGTACTTCTTGGTTGCACACTGTACATTTGAATATTTTAAAATGTTAACTTTGAGATTTATCCCCTGAGATGTATGATTCTTGATTTTGTAACTACATGGTGATTGGACAGAGATTTGGTGGAACATCAGCCTGATATCAGGAAGGTCTGCCAAGGTGAGTGCAGCATGTAGTGTTTTCTTTGTCTTGCTGGGCCTCTGTCTTGTCCAGCCTTTTGCTTGCTGGTTGTTTTGGAATTCTCCTTTGTTTTTTTTTAAACAATTTATTGATTTATATCATTCATACCTGAACATACATAAACAATAAGTGTTCAGTAAACGTCATGAACTTATAAAACAAACATGCATAACATCATATAGGGCTTCCACACATCACCCCCCTTCCCCCAAACACCATGCACTTTTGTGAAACATTTGTTAACAAATCATGAAAGAGCATTATCAAAGTATTACTACTAACTATAGTCCGTATCTTTCTCTCCTATACATTTTTTAAGGATTTATTTATTTATTTGTTTACTTTTATCCATTTTATTTTTTGGATTTTTTGCTGTTTCTGTGTCCATTAACTGGGCAACTCTCTGAGTCCATTTCTGCCCTCTCTTCTCATCCTTCTCCTCCTGTCTTCACTGGGATTCAATCCTCGGAATCTTTGATGTGGGAGAGAGGTATCCTACCATCTGTGCCACCTTAGTTCCTGGTCTTTCGGTGCATCTCATCTTGGCTCTTCCTTGTGGGCCTGGCAGCACACCCACGCACAGGGCCTGTTGGCCCAAGCGCCTTCTATATTTTTCTTTTTTTAAATTTTTACCAGGAGGTCTCAGGGATTGAACCCAGGTTCCTCCATATGGGAGATGAACACCCAATCACCCGAACCACATCTGTCTCCCTGCTACATCTCTTGAGGTTAATGAAAGATACCCAAAGTTACAGTCTTTTCCCATAAAGGATGGTCCTACAATAAATCAGGCTTAGTTTATAACCAGCATTCTGAAAACCAGACCTAGGGAGAAGAACTAAGTCTGGGGACACATGCATGGTTTCTAACATAGCGAATGTTTAGCCTACCCTGATTATCACAAAATCAGGTCAGCGAGAATATTCATGCTGGAATTCTCCTTTTTATAGGAGTTTGGTTGTCCCCTCTCTTTCCCAGGAGACATATCTCCCTCCTCCAGGAGTTTGAAGATGTCAGGCCATTGTCCCATACTCTGCTTCTGTAGTTTTTTATACTCCTTTCATTGTCTCTAGTTGCTTTTTCCTGGAGGGCAAATGGTGGGAGGAGGGGTACACCAGAGAGGACTTTTCCAAGTCAGTCCTTCCCAGTCAAAATAGGGCCAGCAAAGAGGGTGCAGAGTGGCTCTAACATGCCCTGGAAAGGGGATCGGGAAGGGTACCAAGAACTTCTCTGATGGCTCTCCAGAGTTGACCTTTGCTGGCTTTCTCAGCAAATGCAGTCCTGAGGAAGCAGAGTGTCCCTTAATCTCCATCACCACCATTGCCTTCCCTGTCTGGGGTGATTTTGAAACAATGGTTGCCCTCAGAGCCAGGACCCCAGTGATCCAAATTCACTGATCAAAAGTGTTATCAGTGATCAGCCATGCCCACCCCTGTTTTGGGGAAGATGCTTTGTATATCCCTTTGTGGCAACAGCAAACTAGCCAGGGTCTGGCTCCCATGGCAACCTGCCACAAGAGTGAGGTATGGCAGCAGTAGTCAGTCACTGCATAGTCACTGCACGGATGAGCAATTTATTGTTCTTTACTGACATGTGTTAACCTCTTCCTACCACTCTTCCCTGGATGCTGTACAGTGTTTTTCTGGCCTCCAAAGTTTCAAAATAGTTGTCTCAGACATTTCCTGCCCATGTAATATTTGTTTTGATGGAAGGCTGGAGCTCCTTACTGTGCCATAAATTTGATCAACATATTATTTTACTATTTGTCCTCTACCAGTTACATGTGCTTTATTTCATTCCTTTTTTCTTTTCTTAACTTGTTTTACATTAATTCATATTTTTCATTTAGATTATCTTTAAGTACTTACTCTAGGAATTACAACAAGAATCTTGACTAATTAAAATCTATTGTACATTAGTATGTTTATTACCTTCAGAACAATTTAAGGATCTTAGTAAACTTTTATTCTATTTAAACTCACTGACAACTTTTGTGCTATTTGTGTTATGTATTTTAATTTTATATATGTTTTAAATTTGACATCACATTAGTAGTAGTAGTAATAGTCATGGTAGCAGTATTAGTCATAGTATTTTATTAAGCTGGTATTTCTTTAGAGTGACTAGTAAATCAACTCATCATTTCTTGTAGTGTCTATTACCATCTCAGATCATTTTCCTTTCATCTAAAGAATTCTATTTTGTATTTCCTTTTGTTCAGGTTGGCTGGTGATGAATACTTTTAGTTTTCATTTGAATTAAAGCATATTTCCTCTAACATTTTTGAATGATATTACTATGCTATATAAAATTCTAATATGGCAGATATTTTTCAGGATTTTGAATATATTGCTCTGCCACCTTTTGGTTTTCATTGCTTCTGTTTAGAAGTTATCTTCCAGTCTTCTGCACTGTTCAAGTTATCTTCCAGTCTTCTGCACTGTTCCTTAGAAAGAAATGTCTTTTTTCATCAGGGCAAATTTAAGGTTTTCTTTTCTTTAGTTTTTAGAAGTTTTACTATATTATGCCTTGTCATGATTTTCTTTACTGTAGATTTTTCTTAAAATGACTTAAATTTGTGTCTTGATGTCTTTTATGAATATTGGAAAATTCACTGCCTCTATTACTTAGGACATAACACCTGACCTGTTTTTATTACTGTTTTTAGGAATTCAATTACCTTTATAATATACCAGTTTATAAAATTCCAAGTGTCACAAGTTTTGCCACATATTTTGTGAGGATCTTTCCAATTTTCATAAAATTTTTGTTTAATAACAGTTTTGAAAACTGTTGAAAAATTATGAAGATAGTACTGGGAGTGCCTATATACCCCATACTCCACTTACCCTATTATTAATATCTTACATTAGTATTGTACATTTGTTACAATTAGTAAAACAATATTGACATATTATTATTAACTTAAGCACATACTTTATTCAGATTTCTTTAATGTACTTTGTTTTTGCTCCAGCTTCCTATGCAAGATATCATATTAAATTTCAGCTTTAAATATCATATCAAATTTAGTTGTCATGCCATCAAGGACACCTCTTGGCTATGACAGTTTCCCAGATGTTCCTTGTGTGCTTGTACGTGTATGATCTTGACAGTCAGGAGTATTGTTCAGGTGTTTTGTATAAAACCTCTCAGTTGGGATTTATATGATGTTTTTTCTCATTATTGGACTTGGATTATGTGTTCCACAGAGGAAAAGTGCCCTTTCATGACATCATATCAAGGCTATATATTAAAACATGATTTCTCCCTATTTATGTTAAGCTTGATCACCTGACAGAGGTAGTGTTTATCAGGTTTTTCCATAATACAGTTACACTCTTTCCTACCTTTCCACACTGTACTATTTGGAAGAAAGTCATTATACAAAACACACTCTTAAAGAGTGGGGAATTATGCTCTATCTCTTTGAGGGCATAATATCAATAAATACTAATTCCTTTGCAAGATTGATTTGTCTCTTCTCCATTCATTTATTTTTTCAGTTTTTTTTTTTTTTTAATTTCAATACTTACTAATAGATATTGTTTCACTTTTTGCCATTGGCAGTTCTTACTGGTTCCCTTTGACAAACCCTCATCATTGGTTTGCTTGAGTGTTAGTTTTTATCCATTTTTAGCACATCCATACTTTCTGGCACTAAAAGGTGCTCTAAGTTCACCTTGAATATTTCTTGCACCAATCCTATAATCAGTCATTTCTCCAAGGAACACTGGTTCCTTTAATTGGAGATTGGCATTTAAACCAAAATCTGGGCAATAGGTAAGCTCATTTTTACTGGTGTCCAATTGCTTCTAGGTACTCTCAGCTAACAGAGCAAGGAATTTGCTTCATGTATACTAATCTGTGTATATACAGAATCTATAAATATCTCTATATGTTACCCACTTATCCATATGAAGCTAAACAGTTTTCATGCTGATGTATCTAACTCTAACCCATTACCACACAGATTATTCTGCTCTCTTGCCCTTTTTTATCTGTAAACTCCAACCCCAGCAGTGATAAATATGAATCCTACTCTCTGCCATCCATTTACTTAATTTTTGAGTTCCAGTACTTGCATTCATAATGCAATTGGATTGTATCATCACATTCTGTGTTACACACTAGGACCATCAGATGTCCCTACATAAGTTTTAAAAAAAATTACATTGATAAGGTTCACGTTTATGTTGTAAGTTCAATAGGTTTTCATAAATCCAGTCTTGTGTATTGACAGTTATAGTTACTAAAAGAATCCCTTCTGCTTCTCCTGTACAACAATCCTCCCAACCTGAACCTCTGAAAACAACTGATATTTTAGCAATCATTATCTTTTGTTTTTCCAGAATATCATATATTGGGATCATAGAGTATATAGCCTTATAGAGCTGGCTTCATTCATTCAGCAATATGAATTTAACATTAATCCACATCTTTTCATGGCTTGTTATCTCATTCTCTTTAATACTGAATACTGTTCCATTGTATGAGTACAATAGTTTATCTATTAACCTATTAAAAGACATCTTGGTTGCTTCCTGGTTTTGGTGATTTCAATGAACAAATATGCTATGAACATTTCCATGCAAGTTTCTCTGTGAACATAATTTTCAAATCAGTTGGGTAAATGTGCAGGAACATGATATTTGGTGGATATGTTTAGCTTTGTAAGAAACTGCCAAGCTGTTTTTCAGAGGCAGTATCATTTTGCATACCCACCAATGAAAGAGAGTTCCCATTGCTCCAGATCCTCACCAGCATTTGATAGTGCCAGTGTTTTTGGAGTTTAGTCTTTCTAATAGATATGTGTGGAGACTTGTTGCACTTTTAATGTGCAATTTCCTAATGACAAATTATGTTGACCATCTTTTCATTTGCTTATTTGCCATCTGTCTTCTTCAGTGAGGTACTTGTTCAGAACTGCTCATTTTTTAATTGGGCTGTTTGATTTCTTATTGTTGACTTTTAAGGGTCCTTTCATCATGCCTATGTTTTACAAACATTTCCTCCCAGTTTTTGGCTTGTCTATTTATGCTCTTGACAGTGGTTTTCAAAGAGCAGAAAGGTTTAATTTTAATGAAGTCTAACATCAAATTTTTTCTTTCATGGGTTAAGCTTTTAGTGTTGTCTCCAAAATATCATTTTCAAACCCTAGTCAACCTATATTATTCTATGTTTCCTTATAGACATTTTAGTTTTGCATTTACATCTATATTTATTATCTGTTTTGAGCTAATTTTTGTGACAGTTTTAAGGTCTGTGTCTAGATTATTATTTTTTTTGGGTGTGCACATTCATTTTTTTCCAGCACCCTTTGTAGTAAAGACTATCCTTTCTCTACTGACTTACTTTTTATTTCTTCTATGATCAGTTGACTCTAAGTTTGTGAGTCTATTTCTGGGCACTCTGTTTTGTTCCCTTCATATATGTGTCTATTTTTTTCACCAAGACCATGTTGTCTCAATTACTGTAGTTTTATCTTAAATCTTGATATCAAGTAATATCAGTCTTCTGTCTTTGTTCTTCAGTATTTTGTTGTCTATTCTGGGATTTTTGTTTTTCTATGTAAACTTTAAAATCATTTTGTCAATGTCCATAGAAAGCTTGCCAGTATTTTGAGTGGATTGCATTTTGCCTATAGATTCAGTTAGAAAAACAATTTACACCTTAATACTGAATCTTCCAACTAATGGACATGGAATATAGCTTCAGTTATTTGATATTTGATTTTGTTTATCAGAGTTTCATAGTTTCATGTACATATTTTGTTGGATTCATACTTAGGTATTTTTTTGCTGATGCTATTGGAAATCATACTGTTTTAAATTATAAATTCACATTTTTCATTGCTAGTATCTAGCAAAGCAATTTAATTTTTATATTGCATGTGTATTGCACTTCACTATCTTATTGCTTATATGATTTCTCTCAGTAGTCTGATTTAATTCTTATGTTGTCCATTTATAGCCAAGGTGTTTGTATGTTTGTGTTTTTCTACCTCTGGTTTTGTTAAAGATTTCTCTTTGTCTTTGGTTTTCTGTAGTTCAATATGGTATGCCGAGATTTAGCTCTTTTTGTTATTTATTGGTAGTTACTATTCATCCTGCTTGGTTTTCTCTGAACTTCCTGGATCTGAAGTTTGTTATCTATACTTAATTTAGAACATTGTGTTGTGGTTCTTTCATTCTTTTTTTTGCTTTTGCTTTTAAGTTTGTGAAGCTTATATTGACATACCTTTAAGCACATTGATTCCTACATTGGCTGTTTCCAATCTACTAATGAACCAATCAGAATATTTCTTCATTTCTGTCAGTAGTGTTTTTGGTTTCTAGCTTATCTTTTTTATTCTTTCTTAGACATCCAATCTCTCTGGTACATTACTAATCTGTTCTTAGATGTTTTCCACTTTTTTCTTTTAGAGTCCTTAATATCTTAATCATAGATATTGCCATTTTTTGTTTAAAACTGGTAATGATGTTTTGAGTAATAGGAACTGAGGTAATTGGCTAAGAGTGGGGTTAGGCTTCAGAATTTGCTGTAGTTGAAGGTGGAAGAGGCTGCACTTCATTTTTTGTTTCTGTGTGACCTTTATCGTTCAATTTGTCTAAAATTCTTTCTTCAAAAGAGAATGTGTTTTGCAACTCTTTTAGCTACAATTCACTGTTAAATTGGAGTTTTGTTTATGTGGTGGTAAGGTGTTGGGGAAGAGAAGTGTTCTATACTCTTACGATTAAGTCTCAGTGTTTTAGTGGATCTCTGTCCTTCAAACTTGTTTCTCAATTTTTATTCTCTCCTTGGTGGTACAGTAAGGCTAGATGATTTGGAGCTGGGAAATTGTTCTACTTTCAGGTCAGTTGAGGTTTTGGTAAAGCCGTTTTCCTTAGAGCAGGCTTTCCTTATGGTAATCATTCTGAGCATATTTCAAAATGGTTACTTTTCCCTTCACCCTGGCTTAAATATGAGATTTTTCTCAGGCTTTCACCATGAGAACTTCTTGGTTTTCATGGAGATAAAACCCACAAAAAGTGTTGTCCTTCCCCCTAAGACTTGCCACCAACATTTTCTAACTCTCAAATTAGCCAAAACTTAGCCTCTAGCAATTCATCAAATTTGTCATCTGGTGTTTCTCCTGGATTATGGGTCTGGTGGCTTCAGATTCAGGTAAATTAATCTTGGCTAAGATTATCTACATTTGCCTGTATCTCCAGATTTCACGATTGTGGTTTGCTCTGTGACCTCAATTCTTTGGACAGGTCCAAGAAAAGTCATTGATTTTCAAATCATCCAGCTTTTTTCTTTCTTCTTGTCAGGACAAGAATGATGACTTTTAAACTTTTTATATATTGGATCCCCAGTCTCTAGACTATTCTTTACTTTTAACCTATAGAAAGCTTTATATTTAAAGTCTTAATATTTGTTGCTTGTTTTGTTTCTTCAGACTGTTTTTTCTTGTCATTTAGCATGTTTTGTCATGATGATTTGAGTAATAGGATTTGATTGGCTAGGTGTTGGGCTGGACTTCAGTGTTTGCTGCAGTATATTACAGACAACATAAAGCTGAGTATTTTTAAATCCTGGTGAGGGCGGGCCCGTCTGCGCGGCGTGGTTGGCTGACCCGGCGAGCGCAAGCAGCAAGGGGGGGATAAATGAATAAATAAATAAAATCTTTAAAAAAAAAAAATATTTTCACTTTGACCATTTCTCAATTTTAATTGGTATACTGAGGCCAGTCATATATAAATCATTATATGATTTGATTTTAATTCTTCTCTTAGTATATCAAATATAATTTTAAAAATGGTTTTATTGGTAGCCCTGGGGTTTCTAATACACATTTATAAATATGGTCCATCTTTAAAAAACACTATATCATTTCACATGTAAACCTGGCAAATTGTAATCGATTACTCATGAGTCTACATTCCTGTTCCTTCTGACAAGACTGTTATTCATTTCACTTATCCATATGCAATGATCATCTAATATATAGTTACTTTTAGTTTATACATTTATCTTTTAAATCAATTAAGATAAGAAAAATAAGGTATTTTTTTTAACTGCATTTATATTTTCTCTGATATTTTTCCTTTCTTTATGTAGATCTGAGTTTCTATACAAATCATTTACCTCTTGTATAAAGAGCTTCATTTATTTATTTATTTTTATTAAAGAAGTTTAGGTTTACAGAAAAATCATGCATAAAATACAGAGTTCCCATATACCCCCACCTTACATACACAGTGTTCCTTATTATTAAGAATTTGCATCAGTGTGGTAACTTTATTACAATTGTTAAAACAATATCATTATAATTATACTATTAACTATATCCTATAGCTTAAATAAGGTTTACTGTTTGTGTTTTACAGTATTATATTTTTTTTTACAAAAAGTTTATTCTAATAACTTATATATACTCTAATATTTTGCCTTTAACTACATTCAATTATATAATTAAGTGGCTTTAATTACATTTGCAATGTTCTACTATCACCAAAACTTTTCCATCACCCCAAACAGAAACTCAGAACCCATTAAGCATTAACTCCCATTTCCTGCCCCCATCACAACTCCTGGTAACTTGTGTTTTAGTTTCTCACTCTATGAATTGGCTTATTCTAATTATTTCATATAAGTGATATTATATAATATTTAGCCTTTTATGTCTGACTTATTTCACTCAACATGATGTCTTCAGGGTTCACTCATGTTGTCACTTGTATCAGAACTCCATTCTTTTTACAGCTGAATAATATTCCATTATATGTATATACCACATTTTATTTATCCATTCATTGGCTGATGGACACTTGGTTTCTAGCAGGCCCAGAGGCCAAAATACTGATCCATAGATGACTTTCAGACTTTGAAATCTAATGGAGTTTGATCTGCTTGGCTTTGGACTTGTTTGGGACCAATAACCCCTATTTTCCTTCTAATTTCTCCCTTCTGAAACGGGAATGTTTGCCTTATCCATGTCCCTCCATAGTACATTGGAAACAGTTAACTTCTTTTCTAGACTTCACAGGCCTATCAGACAGAAGAATTTTGCCCTAAGGACCATACCCACAAATGACTTTGATGAGTCTGTATACTTAGCTATTTTCTAAAATTTATTATGGCTTTTGGTGTGTTGTGATGGAATACAAGTATTTGGGGGATTGAATCATGTCCCCCACAAACAACAAGTTCAGCTTCCATACATTTGCCCTGTGGGTTTGAACCTGATTGTAAATAAGACCTTTAAATATGTTATTAGTTATGGTGTGCAGAAAATGAATGAGGCTGGACCTTAATCCAATACGGCTGAAGTTCTTATAAACAAAAGAATTAGATATAGAAAGAAAAGTCACAGGAGAAGCAAGAAGCTGGATGGCAATGGAATGTGGAAGAAAAAGGCAAAGATGCCACCCTGTGCATTCCATGTAACAGATAAGCGGAGGAACCGCAAAAGTTGATGGCCAGTCAGAGGAGACAAACCCCAGGAGAAAGCAAGCCCTCTGGGACTCTGAAACAGCAAGCTAATAAATTCCCGTTGTTTAATGAGCCCATTACATGGTGTTTGTTTTGGCAGCTGAGAAACTAAAACAAGAAGGTAGTTAGATTAGGCATACATGATCTTTAATGAATTTGGGATTGTGGAACTGGAAGATATGCTTCAGATTTATGATTACTAAATTATTGCCAGTTCTCCTTTAACACAAACGTATATTTCTTTCAGTATCT
Source organism: Tolypeutes matacus (assembly GCA_026826555.1). Taxonomy (NCBI): domain Eukaryota; kingdom Metazoa; phylum Chordata; class Mammalia; order Cingulata; family Chlamyphoridae; genus Tolypeutes; species Tolypeutes matacus. The sequence goes on along the minus strand of JAKSZT010053946.1, from coordinate 5,360,096 downwards.
TAGCCATGGAGTAGTTGTCAAGCTCTATTAGCATTGTCCTCTTTATCAGACACACACTCCAATACTTTGCCCAGCCCATGAGACAATTTAAAAGTCTGCCAGATATTTGCCTCTTAGTAAATATTTTATAATTCACAAATTAGCTCAGGGGAAAATGCAGCACCTCTCCAAGCTTCCATTCTTGCTGCAATCTTGAGCCCTCATATCCTCACTGGATTCTTAGTTTTTAAAAACATGAATCCAGATGATTTTGATACTTTTTTTTTCAAATAGAGGTTTTCTAGTTGTCCTCTTTGGGTGAGTTGTTCTCATATAAGTTATTCATCCTCTCCCAGGAGCAGAAATTCTATAGTAATTAACTGTACAAACTGTGGGTCTAACAGTTTATTTTGTAAAATATGCACAAATAGAATAATATTGAAATTGGTTGAATGTAAAATTGCAAAAATATAGTTAAAGAATTTTCAAAAGGACATTTATAAACTATATCAAGTGAGAAAAAAGTTTTCAATCCCCTGTACCTCCTAAAAATAAATAAATAAAAAGACAAAAAATGTCATCAGTTTTTGACTTCTAAACTTACTTATCAAAGTGTCTGTAAATTTCATTGGAAAAACCTGTCTTTTTAATGGAAAAACCAGGTAAAAATTAGGACACCACTATTGTAGCAGCACAAAATATTTTAGGGAATTTGGCTATTACTTTTAAAACTCTCCTCATATGGTCAGCTGGGTCAGAATAGTCTATTGAAAAAATGGTGCTGCTAGAACTGGATAAGCATATCCAAAAGAAACAAAGAGGACCCTTATTTCACACTTCATAAAAATATTAACTCAAAATGGATCAAAGTTCTAAGTATAAAAGCTGCAACCATAAAACTCCTAGAAGAAAATATAAGGAAACATCTTGACGATCTTGTGGTAGATAGTGTTTTTTTAAACCTATACCCAAAATGCAATCAACAAAATAAAAAGTAGATAAATGGGACCTCCTCAATCTTACACAACTTTGTGCTCAAAAAAACTTTGTTAAGAAAGTGGAAAGGCAGCCTACACAATGGGAGAAAATATTTGGAAACCACATATCCAATAAGGGTTTAGTATATATGTTATATAAAGAGATCATACAAACCAATGATAAAAAGACAAGGAACCCAATTAAAAATGGGAAATACTTGAATAGAGATTAATCCAAAGAGGAAATACAAATGGCCAAAAAGCACATAAAAATATGTTCAACATTATTAGCTATTAGAGAAATGGAGATCTAAACTATACTGAGATAAAATTTCACACCTTTATGAATGACAAAAAGAAAAGAAAATAACAAGTATTGGAGAGGATGTGGAGAAATAGGAACACTTCTTCACTGTTGGTGGGAATGTAGAATGGTGCAGCCTCTGTGGAACACAGTTTGGAGGTTCCTCAAGAAACTAAATATAGAACTGCCATATGATCAGCAATCCTAGTATGAGGAATATATTCAGAAGAACTGACAGCATGTATATGAACTGGCATTTGCACACTTATGTTCATAGCAGCATTATTCACAATTGGTAAAATATGGAAACAACTCAAATGTTGATCAACTGATGAGTGGATTTTAAAAATGTGGTATATACATGCAATGGAATACTATTCTGTTGTAAAAAGAAATGAAATCAGGGTGCATATGACAACATGGATGAAGCTTGAGGACATTATTTTGAGTGATAGGTCAGACACAAAAGGACAAATATTGCATGGTCTCACTAATATGAACTAAATATAATGAGTAAGCTCATGGATGTAAACTCTGGAGTATAGGTTGCTAGGAAATAGAATATGGTCTGAGAATGGGAGCTGATGCTTAATATATGTAGAATTTTTAATATGGTTTATTGTAAAAGTATAGAACTGAATAGAGTTGATGGTAATACATTATAGTGAGTATAAGTAATACTGCTAATTTATTAAAGTGATTGTAGCTGAAAGGGGTTATGTGTAGATATAATATTTCAATTGAAAGACACCTGGAGAATAATCTAGGGACTGTATAATATAGTGATTTCAGTGGTGGATGAAGATTGTATTTAATAGTATAAGAATGTTCTTCTATTACAAACTATTAAGAATATGATGTTACACAGGAAAATCAAAACCAATGTAACTTATGAATGATAGTTAACAGAAGTATTGTAATATTTTTGCAGCAATGGCAAATAATAGTATATCAATTCTAAGGGACAGTAATAGGGGAATATAAGAGGATATGGGGTTTTTCTTTTGGAGTAATGAAAACATTCTAAAATTGACTGAGGTGATGATAGCAAACTCTGTGATGAATATGAGTACACTTTGAATGGATTGTACAAAGCATGGGACTGTACAACATAATGAATCCTGTGGTGGAAGATGGACTGTGGTTAACAGACTAAGTATGAAAAGGTTCTCTCGTGTATTATAACAAGTATGCAATACTAATACAGGCTATCAATTACCGGGTTGGCTGGGGGAAAATTATACCAAATGTAAGATATAGGCTATAGTTAGTAGTAATATTTTGACAATGCTCTTTTATAGTTTGTAATAATTGTTTCACAGCAATGCAAAGTGTTGGTGATGGGGTAATGTATGGGAGCTCTCTATGATGATATACATGTTTGTTTTGTAAGTTCATAACTTTTGTTATACACTTACAATTTATGTATGTTCATGCATGAATTATAAACTTCAATTTAAAAAGTTAAAAAAAACTCACCTCAGTTTATTTTTACTATTACACTCTAATTTCTCTAGGGCATTTTCATTTTATTTTCAAAGCAACTAGGATCCCTTTTTATAAATTTCTCCTTGAAATAGAATACTAACGTATTTATAAAACGAGAGAAACTAAACCTCCTTTGTTTAAATATGTCCCTAAGACATGTTTATATATTGCTTGAAAACTTCATAATTTAAACCATTAAGACTGCAACAATATATTCTAAAGAATATAAATGTACCTTTAATTTCCAGCCAATGAAAATGATAATAATTATAATGTGAATGACATTATAAGTATTATAAAAATCAGAGTGGCCTTCATCTAACATCTTGAGTCTTGACCGCTCACCCCCCCCCCCATTGTCTTATGATGGTGAGTATTTCTTTTTGACTAAAAAAAAATTTTAAATGAAAGTAGATACCTCGTCACCCCTGCCATATGATATTATGTGAATTGTTTTATTATTTACAAAAAATGTTAGCCATAGCTATGATTTTTGTCATTTTCTCTTTAACCACTTATCTTTTCTTTAATAACCCCCCCACGTTAGCCCTGTACCTACTATTCTCCATGAGTATAATTTGAAATTGGTCCTTTCAGCCTGGATAGTATTTATCAGGATTATTCATGCTCTTTCTCTTACACTATCCAATTGAAAAAAATCGTTATCTCTCAGAACTGATATTAAAATGATGTCTTAAATTGCTTTTTATGACCTGCATATATTTTATGATTTGTTGTAATTTCCACTTAAATTCCTAACTTACAATTTTTTTTCCACTCATATTTATGCAAGTCACTGCTATACTCTTCTACCAATTTTAATGAGTAGATTAAACAAAATACACCCATGTTCTATAAAATAAAATGTTTTATCTACAACAATTGTCATCCATTTCCTCCCCTGGTAACTATAGTACCCTTTGAAAATAGAAATTTAAATTTTTGTGTTAATTAAAATATATAGTCTACATATTTCTAACAATTTTATGCAATTTATAGTAAAAATCATGTAGCTATAATGAAACCAAATAATATTGTGAAGAATTAAAATCCATGAGCTAAGTTTTAAAATGGAGACAGAAAAAAAATTAAAAAAAATAAATTTACTTGAATATCTATGCTGATATATTCTCAAAAGTTACTCTGGGTGTATATTTTATTAAGTCTTCCATTTAATTTAGTTTGACCCTTCATGGGCTTCTTCCATCTTTTTGCATATGGCATTTTTATGGCATTTAGTATGTATGTATGTATTAATGTTCCTGGCCCAGAAGTTCCATTGGCAGAAAACCAAGAAACATGAGCCAATTTTAAAAGAAATTTAAACTTCTGAGTTTTTGCCAATGATAGTATCATAAATTCTGAATGAAGGACTGTAATGTCCTACTCTTTCAGCAATTTCTACTCTTCTTCCTTCAATAGAGGGTTTTTGGATTTAGGGTGAGAGTTCAGGGGAAGTTCCTAAGTAGCCACAGAAAAAGAAGCAGAAAAGCTGTGGTAAGTCAGAGAAAAGATGTCTTTAAGTATAGAAATTAGTTAAATGTTGCCAACTAGCCCCACTGTGTTAAGCCTTAAAGGCTATGCATATAACTTAAGAGAAGACTAAACTCTATCTAGGAGCAGAATTTAGAGGCTATTCTACATATATATTTTGCAATGCTAAATATAGTCAAGTTCAGTTACCTGAGTAGGGCTAACTTTAAGTTGTAGAGGACCCTGAGTCTAGAAATCAAAAGAGACCTAAATTTTACAGTTGTCATTAAAAAAAAAAATAGAAAAGAGAAAGATATCTTGCGCAGAAAAATAAATTGGACAGAGTCTAAGGACCATTTTCAAGCTGAGGTTAGAAACTGAGATGAGGGAGACAAAGTTGAAAAAATATTTGTCATTTTTGCTGTCCACTCTTCAAATACCTACAGCCATTTATATGGTACCAGTGAGGGGTTCCCAAAACATCCCAAACTGATGTTGGCCTACCTGGGTTCTGTGTTTTTCTTTAATCTCTGAAATTTAAATTTCTTTAAATCTCTTAAATTTTCTTTTGGTTATTATTCTCTGGTATTCCCTTTTATTCTAGGCTGAGAAGTAAAACTCATATAGAGTTGGTGAGAAACCATTAGTTTTTAAAACCTTCAACCTTAAATTATTGTTCAAGAGTGGAATGATTGTAGCAACTGTTTGGGGGAGGTAGATGGGATATTTCTGGCATTTGTTTTTAGTTTCAGGCCTGTGGTTTCTCTGATCTACTTGAACTCTTCACTCTCATTCATCAATAACAATCAACTATCTTTTTTATTCTATGTTGACCTCAGCTAGGTTATGATATTGACAGACATAATCACAGTTGTGCTATTTATTCCAGCAACTGGAGTTTACTTTTGCAGCTTCCTGGTGCTCAACTAGGAAAGCATCTTTGGGAGAATGTCATTTTCAGCGTTTGCCCTCGTTCATCACCTATTTTTACTGTTAAGTAGCAAAACACTTGGGCTGGGCAAATCCTGAATGTCTGAAGCAGCTAGCCCCCACTTGGGTCTTAGTACAATTATGGAAATCTTTGTCTTGGGATTCAATGTACGTTGGTACAATCAGACTGATAATTAATACTCTTCAAATGGGATGATTGCTTAAAAATGAATATTTGTGCATATTTTCATTAAAAATTTCTTTAAGGAAGAAATACAAACCTATGCTATGTAACTAATTATAGTCATCTTGGTTATATTCATCTTGATTATAAAAAATGTATAAAATGGGAGCTAAAATTATTTTAGCAATCATGGTCATAAATAAACCAAGACTTTCAGTTATGGTTTGAAATTTTTAGTATTAAATATTTAACTCAAAGGATTGAAACTTATGGCACTATATCTTGAATTCATAGATGCTAGATTTTGGCTTTTTTATCTCCTCATGTATATATGATGCTAAGTAGCTTCAATATTTGTACATTATGTGTACATGTGTTATAAATCAGATGGATGTATTCCTGCTCTCTTCTCTTCCTTCATGCTGCTTTTGATTACCCTTTCTGCACATCATGTATGCTTAGAGGACAGAGAGAAGCCTCATAATTTCATGTAAATATAGTAAGCCTATCTTTCCTATACAATGGTACTTTAAAAATATTGATATCACCCTAATACCTAAAATATGCAAGGTAATGAACATTGTTATAGATTGTTGATTCAACGTTATTTGCCATTTATATCAAAGACAATGCTTATTCTTGTAATAGGATTTTGACTTTATTCTTGTTCATTAGCATAGAACAAGATGTTGACAATAGAGATAGAATTATCATATTTGTAGTGTTTTGTGCATTCATAAGTGTACTAACAAGATCAACTAACTCTTATTTGTTCTATTGTGTTGATGATTTACATCAACCTTCTAGCATACTGTCAATAGAAGAGAGGCTTATGACAATTTTATCATAGATATTTATATAAACACTCTGTTCTGTTTACCAGCAATGATGTTATAATTTATAAATTCCTGTATTTTTAACTCATTGGGATACTTATAATGTGAAGTGACCTTTGTCATTGATTTCCAATTCCTCTGAAACTTGCTTTAAAAATAACTGAAAGGATTGATGAGTTCTTATAGCTTTTACCAAGCAGGGTGTTCCTGCTTCTATAGATCTTGTTTTCAAGATGATTAAAACAAATTATGATCCTACATATATATAATGAGGCAGACAAAAATGTAATACAGGATGGCCTTAAAGAAACAACAATTTCTCATTTTGGTGATAATCTCCGTTCTTAGGAACAAGAAACGTTCATCTGTTCTAAGAATATTCTGGGTATTTAGTCTTATTTCATTGATTTCCAGGGCAAAAGAAGGATTTTGCCAGATAAATGTTGTGTCATGGTGATTATAAATTGCAATTGTATATTACCTTTCATATTTAAAACACTCTCACATATTCCTTCTCCTTTCAACGTCTATTTTAAGAATCGTTAATAACACCACATAATAAATGAGGTTATAACACATGAGTAACATTACTTTAATTATTTTAACTACTAGAAAAGATAAAAAAGACATTTTTAAAACTTCAAATCAGCAGTGTTATGTGGAATTAATATTATATCTATGACATTCCCAATATTTAGAAACTATTGTAATTATTTACTATTTTTTACCTTTTACTTTAGCAGATAGTAATTCTATTCTTTATTCTAATATTTTTTTGTTGTCATTTTTTCAATAAATAACAAAATCTCACTTTACCTTCTAATCTATGCTGGTCATCTTTCTTCTTTCCCAAATGCTCTGTAATTTTATTCCAGAACTAAAATCCTTTCTCTTACCTTTGTTTGCTATAGGTGCCTCCTCTTTGCTGTGCTCTCTACTTTCGGCTCCTAGTTTACTTTATGTTTTTTGAAGAATATATTAGTGATCTAAACATGAATTCCCTTAAAAGATACTTGTCTCCAGTTCATAAATATTCTTTTTAGAGTCTTTTATTAATCAACTCATGCAATAGCAGAATATTTTTAGCAAATTTACAATGCAGCAAATGTGGAATGTAGGTGGATACTATTACAGCTAAAATACTTAATACCTGCTCATTTCCAGCTCTTAAGTGTGCAGTTTCACATTATATGGCCTTCTAAAAGTCTTTGAAAATATCCAGTGCTTTTATCTGGAAAATATTTTAACTGAGCATGGTAAATTAATATGAAATTAGAAATTCCCAGAAATTTTACTTCATTCAGTACAGTTTTTGTAAAATAATAATGATATAAAAATGCCTGCTAAGTGAATTACACTTAATGCAAGGGGATATTGATAAAAAGTGGGATGCCTGACATTATTAAATTTGTTCAAAATTAATTTACTTGTTAGAAATTTAAAATATGTACTTAGAAATGGTAATAAATATATTAAAGTGTTAGAAATGACTTGAAATATCAATAGATGGCATGCACTATATCTTTCATTGTAATCAAGTTCAACAGGGCACTTATCATGAAGTATTATAGAACTGTTCTACTTTTTGAAGCACCAATGAGCACAGATAAACAGAACTGCTCTGAGTAGGTGGAATTAGTCTACTAATTCTACTATTAGCATTCTACTATTGAATGCTGCTGTGTTGATTATTATACCTAAAGATAAGTATATGTTATGCATAAGACATGTACTACCTATTACAAGGAATAGTTTTTGCAAAACAAAATAAAGTCAACTTGTAAATAAAGTTATTTTTCTCTATAAACTTAAACTTTGCACAAACTCAAGAGAAAATGTAAGATTCATATCATAGTTACTTTAATGTTGAATTGTTAAGTATATGATAATTGGCTGTGATATGGTAATAAACAGTCAGAGTTCAGATTGTATTGACCTAACAATATAGAAATTCACAAGGATAAATTAACTTGGTTTAAATAAGACTAATGTATTTAATATGAGTATATGTGTAACATATATGTTTTCTTACATAAATCTGATTAACTGACTTCCCTGAATAACCAATACCATATTTTCACACACTATAAAATGCTACCCTCATTGAAAGATAAATGCTTGTAAATATTTAACAATTCTATTTTCTACGAACCCATGTATATTTGATTCAAACACTTAAGTTGTATGCTTACCTAGTTGTGTTTATTTTTAAGCTATGTCAGGTGTGTTTTTAAATATAATTGAATTTTTTAATTAAAATTATATAACAAATAAATGCATGTAAGAGGTATTATGAATATTATTATAATGAATTTGTGTTGAATTATTTCTGAAAATAGCTGTGGCAAGTTCATACACTTAGGAGGCAAACTGAAACTATAGTCTTGATCATTGTATTTTTATTTCATACTTTTTCCCACTAAACAATATTGTTGCTTCCTCACTGTAATTGAGAGTGGAGATGGCTGGTCTAACTCTTGTTCATGAAGTTGCACATTAGAATAAACTTCCAAAACTTTTAGAGTTTTGGCTATTTTTAAAAAATTTTCCATCACAGTTTTCCATAATTTTGCTGAAAGAAATCTTGTATATTTAGTCACTACGTTTTATGGTATGTGTCTACTGGGAAGTAATTTGGACCCTTTCCTATGAAACATGGTTATATTATTTGTGTATGTGTGTGTAGAAAAGGTCTACCTTGTAATAATATTGTTTTATCTAAAACATTTTGCTGATTCATGGTACAGATGCTAATGGATACTGTGAATGTTGAGAAGGAAAATAGTTGTGATTTGCTGAAGTTTCATGGAAATTCACCTCATTTCAAAATGAAGATACACTCTAAATTCAGTCAAGAGTTTACACTATGATTATATTATTGTAAATTGATATAGAAATTTAGATTGAAACTTTAAATTTAATTTTATATTCGTTTTCTGTACCTTCCAGGAACAAGCATTTTGTTGGCTGTTTAGGTTATGAGTAAATGGGACTTCTACCTTTGAGGTGCTGATATTGTACTGGTGAAGATAATACGTGATAATAATGCATGCAATGTGTTTGTTTTTTTTTTAAGTAAAGAATTGCACAACATGTTTATGGCATTATTTTACAAAAGCTGTAGGGAATTGTGCCTGGTGACTGACAAGGTTTGTAAGTGTTTGCTCTTGTTTTAAAGATACATCTCCCTTTTAGTTAAAATGGGAAAATCACTTGTGAAACATTTGGAAAAATGAGGATTGCTTCACTAAAAAAAAAAAACAGTGGAAGTTTACTGTTTTAATGTATACACTTTTACTATAGAGGAATAAAAGTTTCTTTAAAATTAGTAAGTCAGTATTCAGCAAGTTAGCCTTTGTTGCATTTTCTGCTAAACAACATTGTTCCATATGTTTTATTTATTATAAATAAAGTTTAGTTTTATTTAAGAAATGATAGTTTCTAGGAGTTTTAAAATTTTAACAGATTGGAAAAAGGTAGATTTCATATCATAATTTTACATTTCTTATCTTGTATTTACAGTAGAACCTGTACTGTCATGCACCCTGTATAAATAATCACACAATACCAACATTGACTCCTGTTTGACATGATCAGTTTAACATCTTGTAGATAATACAGTATAAGTTTAAGGAAATATGACCAGTTTAGTAATATGTTCAATAATTCATGAAAGTTAATACCAAACCATATATTCTAATATGATATGATTGTTTTTCTCCTTTTAAACTGTATTTTTCAGACCAAATTTTTAACAGTTAAGCTAATAATGTATTCCAACAAATTCTGAATTCATAAGATAGCATCTTTCTTTGTATTCCCTTTTAAGCATATTTGACAGATGTACCCTTTACAGTTCTTTGCATTCACATTTTCTTTGAAAATATAATAATGATTGATTTATGATTAACTTAAATGTTTCCAAACAAATGCTGTTGAACGATCAAACATCCCATTAAACTAAATAAAACCTTTAATGAAAATGTATCAGAAATTTATAGAGCAGCCCAAAGAAATGATTTTGACTATAGCCTTTGTTTTTACAGTAGAATCTTTGATATAAAATGGACATTCTTCTTTTCATTTAAAGACATGTTTCAAATATATCAATTTAATCATTTTCAATTACAAACAATGAGAGTTTGTGCATTTTTGTTTGTATAGATGAAATACTATTTTGGAATAAATTCCTCTAGTTGTGTCTATATTTGAAATCCAGGATGGTCTAGAAAAACTTTGCAATGATTGATCTATTATATATTTATTTTGAAGTCTCTTTTAGAATGGGTTTTAAGAAATCCAGTTTGCCTAGAAATATACTAGCTTGTAAAGTGTCTGAAAGAGTGTTCATTAGTGAAACCAGCCTGACATCTAGGTGATGCTCGGTTTTGTTAGTTCTAATTCTTTACCTATGACAATGGGAATGATGCTCTCTATATATATTCGAAAGTGAATAAAAATATTGAAATGTAGTAAAAATATTGTCATATACTTTAAACATTGGCCAAGTAATTATACATACCAATTCATATATGATTTTTCATTTTATGTACCTTTCCAAAATGTACCTAGATATTCGATATCTTGTCCTTTGAAGCCTGTAAGCATTTGTTCTACTGTTACTCAAACCTATAATAATTTTGACTCCTTTTTCTGTTGATACTCAACACATTTTTCAATATTCACCTCAGATATCTGCTCCTTCTGAAGTTTCCATTGACCTTCAATCAATATTAATTTTTCCATTTGATTCAATTCCTTGTGATTTTTAAAAAATATATCTCTACTACAGAATTTTTTTTTTTTTTTTTTTTTTATTATGGGTAAAAATCAAAATTCTCACAATACATACAAACATTTGTAAAATGATATATAAATATATATGCATATATGTGTATTTGCTTACAAAAATGTTATTTTTTATATATATATATATACATATATTTTAAGAGGTGCTTAGATTACCTAAAATATTATACGGAACCCACTCGGATTCCCATGTTGCCCACCTCCCACACCTCCCACCACATCCAACACAAACATCTCCCATAGTGTGGCCCACCAACCTCAATGAACTTACACCTCCTGGAGCCTTGCCACCAACCATAGACCACAGTTCACACTGTAGACCACACTCTCTCCCACTCAGTTCTGAGTGGTGTGTGCTGATTTAAAAATGGCCAGAATTTATATTGATCTTGATTCTGAAGTCCACTTTATTCACCATATTTAATCTTGCAGTCAAAAGACTGCAACATTGCATAATAGACCCTGAATAAATATTTGTTGGAATTGAATCAAACCAATACTTTTCTCTTATTTTACAGATAAAAAGCTAAATTCCAAAAGATTTAGGGCTTAACTAAGACCAGCAACAGAATTTACTGATATTAGTCTTATATTCATCATTTTCTGTTACTCTGGGGAAGAATAATGTGTTTGCTTTGTTATTAGTTCACCATTTGTTTGAAAATAAATTTAATATAAGAAGTGCTTTATTTTAAAAAGTATTCTAAATCAAGATTCCATATCTGGATACCTTATATCTTATCAGAGCCATAAGAATAAAGTGGGTTAGCAATAGCATTAATAATTTTACATTGCAGAGAAAGCATGGTGATTTGTACTAGAATTAAATTTACTCATGTCTTTAAAGGAGAGAGAATGATATCATTTGATTTAGAGAATATCAGAATATCTCTCCCTTCTTTGCCTCCACCTTTACTTTATTGCACCACAATTTATCATCTCTGACCATAGCTGTTTAGACCAAGTCAGATCAGTGATCAATGTTTGTTCAGTCAGCTTCTCTCTCCTAGGTATTTGGAAATGGTAGCGAGCTTGTTTCAGATAATCTCTTAGGTCAGTTGCTTTAGAAGCAGAGCCTGAAACAGGTATTCAGATGCATGTGATTTATTGAGGAAGTGATCCTAACAAAGGGGGAGTAAGAAGAGCAGTATAGGAAATAAACAAATTTACAATCCTAGTTTCAGTGTCTCTATTATTACAAATGAATGGTGAAAACCTAGGAATATTTCTGTATTGTTCAGAGCTAAGAGGGGCAAATAGAGAGAGGATTAGGGGAAAAAATGCATGTTTCTACCAAATAAATATCTTAAAATCATTTTATAAATTTCAGACTTGTAGGTTTAAACAATCTATAGATAGCAAATAGATCCAACTAGCTAAATTAGTTAATATCCTTAGCTCGGGATGGAGGTCTTCTGTTTTTTTTTTTTTTTTTTTTTGGTTTAGATTAGATCAATATGAATCTTTTTTTTTTGATAGCCTCAAAGTCCAGTCAGTACAGAAACTGAAGCCCAGAGTCCACACAATGTGGGACATCTGATAGTAGTATGTCTTAAAATAACATAGGAACCCAGAGCATTTTATCTTCAAGATTTGGATCTACCAAGAAGAAAGCATGTCCTCACATGGATTAAATCATGAAATAATATCACCAGAGAGGTCCAGAAAATCGGGATTCTTGAACTTGACATAATATAAATAGTCCAGAAAAAGCAAGGCTTTTTTGTAGACATTTGAATAACACACACATACACATTGTACCTAATGGAAGCCAGTTTTCACTGTAAGAACTAAATTATATTTAAAAATAAAATTTTAGAAAGGGTACAATTACCAAAACTATGTTAAAAGTATCCAAACCCACAAGGCAACAATCTACCATTTATGAGAATAAGCAGAAATGATGGTCAAAAAAAAAAAAAACAGGTTCTCATAGTCTTCATATATTGAAACTATCTGACACAGATTATGAAAAAAATATTCTTAGCAAATTCAAGAAAATTATATAGATAGAAGTTTATTCCTAGAGGTACTAGAAACAGATATCTGCTAGAGACTAAAAGGCACAGGAAAAAAAAAAAAAAAAACACAAATAAAAATACTCTCACCCAAAATACTCACCTATAAAAGGAGAAAATCTTATTCCTATGGAAGCTAAGATGATAGATGTGACGTTCTGAAAAATTCAGTATATTAACTCTCTATATCACAGCAAATTACCACAACTATAGTAGCTTAAAATAACATCCATTAATTATCTCAGTTTTTTAGGTCAGAGGTTGGACCTGGAGTGACCCAGATGGTTTTCTTATCTGGTTTTCACAAAACCAAAATCATGGTAGCAGCAGGGATGCATTCTTATTGGGAAGTGCTAGGAAAAATCCTCTTCTAAGCTCATTCAGGTTGCTGGCAGAATGCAATTCCTTGTGTTTATAACACTGAGGTCCTATTGCCTTGCTGGCTGTCAGCTGGAGGTCACCCTTAGCTCCTACAGGCCTTCCTTTTACCTTGCTTATGCCCCCTACTTCTTAGAGCCAGTAACTGCTTATCAAATCCTTCTCATGATTACATGGTCTCTGACTTCCCTTTCTGCTCTTCATTTCTATGACTGGTTCTTCTGCCTTGCTCTCTCATTTTAAGGGCTCATGTGAATACTTTGGATCCACAGAGATAATCCAGGATAATGTCCCTATTTAAAGGCCAGTTGATTCATAACCTAATCCCATCTACAAAGTTCATTCATTGCATTTCCTAGACTAGGTTTTGATTGAATAATCAGGGTACAGGAAACCAGAGGGTAGAAGTAAGGGAAGGGATCTTTAGATTTTGCCTACCAAAGATGAGAATTCCTAACAGGCTTTGACATTCTGGTCAGTAGAAAAAAAAATGCACATAAATATAGTAGTATCAAATAGTTCTGTGACAGTGTAAGTCTCTGCTAATTTCTGAAATTTCTAAAAATCATTTCTTCCACAAGATAATTGCTTAATGTTGAGTGTGAAATACCAGAAAAAGAAATAAAATTGAGCCGCTCAAGAGAAAGAGAATTGAGGATGCCAGACAGAGAAGGAAATAGATCTCATAAAGCATTATAACAAAATAACACAATGTCTTAAGATAGTAACTGATCTTGGAGAGATAAGGAACAGAATTTTAGGACAGGATGATAAGATTAGAAAGCCAAAAAAAAAAAAAAAAAAGTTCTGAACTTGTTTTAGTTTGAAGAGATAGAGAGTGGCTATCAAGAGGTCATATTTTGAGTCCTTCAAGGAAACTACAGAGGAGAGAACCAAATACACTGAATCATCCTTTCATCCTCACAGCAAAAAATTTCCTTTTTCCAGGTCATTACAAAACATTTAAACATGGGGAAAAAGAGTAATAGAACTAACTCAATATAAAAACGAAAAGGAATAAAATAATATTTTCAAAGGCAATGAATAGAGAGTATAAAAATACACCTATCAGCAAGTATTCTCACTGTCCTGATGTGATAAACAGGGTAGGCTAAACATTCGCTGTACTAGAAACCATGCATGTGTCCCCAGACCTAGTTTTTCTCCCTAGGTCTGGTTTTTAAAATGCTGGTGATAAACCAAGCCTGATTTATTATATGACCATCCTGTATGGGAAATGGCTGTAACTCTAGGTATCTTTGGTCAACCTTAAGAGATATAGCAGGGGGTTGGATGTGGCTCAAATGGTTGGGTGTCCATGTCCCATATGGAAGGACCTGGGTTTGATCTCCGGGACCTCCCAGTAAAAATTAAAAAAAGAAAAATATAGAAGGCGCTTGGGCAGCTAAGCCCTGCATGCAGATGTGCCATCAGGCCCCGCAAAGCCACGCAGCAAGATGATGACATAACAGGAGCGTGACACAAGGGAAGATGAGATGCATCCAAAAACCAGGAACTAAGGTGGCACAGGCAGTAGGATGCCTCTCTTCCACATCGGAGTATCCCGGTGAAGACAGGAGGAGAAGGATGAGAAGAGAGGGCAGGAAACAGACACAGAGAATTGCCTAGCAAATGGACCCCAAAACAGCAAAAATGACGGGGGGGGGGGGAGTAAAAATGGGTAAAAATAAATAAATAAATAAATAAAACAAAAAAAAAGAGGCAAGAATCTGAACCTGGAAGAGAAGGGAGAGACCAGGAAACACCACTATGTGCCTTGCCATGTGGCAGCAGCCAGATTTGTTTTGGACATTTTCTGGCCTCAAAACTGTAAGCTAATAAATTCCCATTTAAAAAAAAAATACACCTATGAAGCTGATGGAAATATCTAACCTAATATTTTTAAATTATCTAAAATAAATGTAGAAAATAATGGAGGCTTTGAAAGATACTGTGTAAATCAGAAATAGAAACGTTCAAATATGAAAAAAGATTGAAAACAGAAGAATATACATTAAGAGGAGAAAAATTCTCAAGAAAGAAATTGGAAAAGAGAAAAAAAGAACACCAGAGAGAATAGTATGGGAAATAGAGGAAGTAGAAAAAAAAATAGAAAATAGAAAAATTATCATAGAGATACATACAAGAAATGGAAAAAGATTGCAAGAGAAAGTGATAACTATGAATCAGCTATTAAAATAATATTTAAAACAATAACTTTCAGTACCAAATTTTTTCACTGGAAGATATAGAGAGCAGGGAACAATGTGGTATAATTCAATTTATATGGGATTATGGAAAAAACAAAGATATCATAATGGAAAAGAGGTCAGTGGTTGCCAGGGATTATGGAGAGGAGAAGATTTGACCTCAGAAGGTTTGTGTAAAGGAAATTTTAGAGTGACAAAACTGTTTTCTCTGATACTGAGATGATGGATAAATGACTCCATGTATCTGTCAAAACCCATAAAACTGTAAACCACAAAGAGTGGTTTTTATTGTATACAATTTAAATAAATTAACCAGAATATCAGGCAGTTGCAGGTTGAATTGTAAACTGTAACAAAGAATCTAATTATATTATAAATATATAGTATAACTCACTGAACGGTAGTTGGGGAAAAAAAGCTGACCTGTGTATCTTTGAAAAACAGTGACTTAACTTGGCAGTGTTAAACTAAAGACAAGACTATATAAAAACACTATATTCTAGTTGGTTAATTTATCACAAGGTTGTGGGTTGGAAATTCTAAAACTACTTTACATGTACACTAAAATTGAACAAATATGTAAATAAAGTTTAGAAATTGGGAACAGTTTCTCTTTGTCACGGAATGATATAGAAAAACACAAGGAAAAAGGTTTGATGATGCATTAGAGTCAGAGATATCAGTATAAATTCATTTTTATTTTTAAGGTAGATAAATAGATGGTAGATGAGATAGATGGATGATAGATCATAGATAGATAGATAGATAGATAGATAGATAGATAGATAGATAGATAGATAGATAGAAACTGATGTTAATATGTGTATATACAGGGATTAGCATAAATACAAATATCCCTTAGCTCTTTCACTGAAGAAGCAGTGATACACTACATATGACTAATTTTATGTGTCATCATGGATAGTTGTTGGTCAAATACTTGCCTAATCATTACTTTGGGGTATTTTGTAGATGGAATTGGCATCTATAATCAGATTACTTTATGTGAAGGAGATTATCCTCAGCAGTGAAGGTAGGCCTCATTCAATCAGCTGGAGGTCTTAGAAGGCATTCTGCCTCTAGTTATATCCTCCAAGCCTCCCAGGCCTGTCCTACCAACTCAACCACATCACTCCTAAATTTCCAGACCCTAAGCTGCCATATATAAAATTAGGACTTGCCAGCCCACACAATTGTGTGAACCAATTCCTTTAATAAACCTCTCTATATATCCTGTTGGTTCTGTTTCTCTGAAGAACACTCTCTGTAACAATGAGCACACGATCATCCAATTATTAGTTTTTTTAAATACCATTCTTTAATAAAAGGACCAAACCTAGTTGGAAAAATGTCTGATTCTAAGCCTGGACATAATTATAGTTCTAAAAAGTATGTCAAAAGAGTATAGGAGCCATCATGAAAGAGCTCCTAATGATCAAAGCTGAAATAATTTGCACCACCACCACAACAAAAACATTAGATTATATCCCAAAGTATAAACTAAATATACACAAATCCATCTGAATAAAATTTAATGATTGTACAAGTAAATAAATGGGGAGAAGAGATGTCTTCCTTACAGAATTCCAAATAATAAGTAGGTAAGTAGATAGATAGAGATAGAGATAGAGATAGAGATAGAGATAGAGATAGAGATAGAGATAGAGATAGAGATAGAGATAGAGATGATAGAGATAGAAACGGAGATGGAGATAGAGATAGAGAAGATAGAGAAGATAGAGATAGAGATATAGAGATGATAGAGACAGAGACAGAGATATAGAGATGATAGAGACAGAGACAGAGACAGAGATAGATAGATGAGAGAGAGAGAGAGAGATACTCTCCTCTAAGAAGTGACATTAAATTCTCACCCCCACCCCACCCCCTCTACACACAGACACATACACACACACACATTTGAGACTGGACTGGATTTAGTAACTAACTTGGTTCCAAAGCACAAAGTATGGAAGGAAAAAAAAAATAGCTACTTTACCACGGGTTAAAGAGAAAATAAAGAAGTTTGACATCACTACTACTACCTCCTTGTTTGAGGTGACAATAATGTCACTTCATATCAGTGGAATTCTTTCCCAAAACCCATAACCCCAGTCTAGCAATGATAAAATATAATAAAAATATATTTGGGGGAATTTTACAAAATATTTGACCAGGACTCCTCAAAATAATCAAAGTCATCAAATTAAAATAAAGCCTGCTTACAATTGTAAATTAAAAATTATAACTAATATAAAACAATATTGAAAAAATCAGAGAAATTGGAGAAATATAATTTTCCTTGCATTATTGACATCAGATAAATAGAAAATAAATTGAGACTAATATGATAGTTATAATTGTTAAGTTGTTATAAATAAGAGTAATTATAATTATTAAAGTTAAAGAAGAACCATGATTGGCTTCTTATTTTTAAAAATCTTATAAAATATTTCAGAGTAATATCATGTAAAAAAGTGATTAAAAAAAACAATACAATGCATCACTGTGTACCCACAAAACAGCTTAGGCCACAAATATTTCCAGTACAATTGTCCCTTTGTTCATATACCCAATTTTCTTCTTCTCCCTCTTCTTTAGCATGAAACAGTATCCTGAATTAGGGGTTTATAATCCCAATTCATTTAGCTATATTTTTATTGATGTATAGAAATGTGCAATATATTTTAAATCTTTGTAAAATTTGTATCATATTATGTGATTTCCTTCATTTTTTCCCAAATATGTTTGGGAAACTGATCCTTGTTTTTACTCAAGCTCCAAATCACTTTGTTTCATAATTTTCGAGACTACAAAAGCATTGTCAAATATTTGTAGACATACCTCAATGTGCAGCATGCTTTTTCTCTAAGAATTATTTTAGGAGAAAAAATATAACTCAAAATTGATGCAAGATCTATATGTAAACCCTAAACTATAAAAATATTCTACACATGGCAAAAACACTTGTAACTTTAGGTTAGACAAAGAGTTTATAAATACAAACCAAAAAAAAAAAAACAATTTACAAGAGAAAAAGAAAATAGAAATTAGATAAATTATACTGCCAATATCCCAATAAAATAACAATATGTTTTGGGTTTATAACATATGGAGAGGCAAATTATACGAAGACAAGAGCACAAAGCAGGAAGATAAACAGAATTAGACTCTTATAAAGGCATTAAAAATTTGTGAAGTAGAATAATATCATTTGAAGGAAGCTGTAATAAGTTAATGATACATATTTAAATCCCTAATTTAACCAGTGAAGAATAGCTAAAAATCAATATAGAAGATGAAATGTAATATGAATAAAATGCTTAATGATCCAGTGGAAGTCAGGTAAGGAGAATAGAAGAAATAAAGCACAGACAAAACAAACAGAAAACAAAAAGTAAAATAACAGTCTTAACAGTCTTTGTTAGTCTGATAGATTATCAGACTAACAAAAGTATGAACTTACAATATGCTGACTAAAGAAATCACTTTAAATATTAAAACAATGTTAGTTTGAAAGTTAAAGGATGGAAAATTCTATAACACGAGAAAGCTAGTGTTACTACAGTCATTTTATAATACAAGGAACTGGAGATAAATAAGAATAATTGATCAACCTAAGTATATCAACTCATCAAGAAAACTTAACAATCCTAAATATATACGCATCTTATTCAGGAAGCAAAAATTGACAGAACCAAATAGAGAAATAGGTCAATTCACAATAATAATTGGTGTAGTTAAGACCCTCTTCCAGTAATTGATCTTTAGGACAAATAGTCTAATATGCCTGAAGTGCAGAATGTAAAAATTGAATATGACTGAAAATGGGATTGAAGAAATAAAGAGAAGCCTTATCATGAAGAACATTGTGTGTTATTTAGAGAAATTTTGGACTTTCTGTACTGTCAGTTGACCCAGTCTTCATTTGGTCTTTATCTTCCCTTGAAGATAAAGCTCCATTATAGAAATACATACCAAACTTGTATCAACCAAGGACATTTGATATTAAATAAATTTGAAAAATATACTTTTCCCACTTCACATGTATTGTAGAAAGAAAATGATTTTATTAACCAAATCTTTCTATGTAATAGAATCACTGAGACAGTATATATCCTGATATATAAGTAAGGATTCAGTCAGGGAAAAAAAAACAACAGCCGGTAGTTGAGTAGAAAGATAATAATTTGGGAAATTATTTACAAAGGTGTCAGAAATGCTGAAAAAGTATCCCTGGGAGGGAGATACTATGCCAAGACTTATAACTACAGACATTTAATTCCACCCCCAAGTACAGGATGGTCATAGGAAAGAAGGTGGCACTGGTATCTAGAAACTAGAGCACACTGTGGAAGCTGGAACCAAGGAAGGCTTCCCCAGTGAGATTTGGAATCACTGAGAAAGGGGCTACCTAATGAGTTCAGGACCTTGGAAGATATTGCAGCTGGTGCAAGAAACTTTGTCTGAGGCACAGAGAAATGAGGAGCAATGCTTTGGCTTTTCCTTTAGTCCTGTGCTCTAGTCACAAACTAGTGCCTTCCCATTCACCTGAAGAAGGCTGGTAAGAGAAGTTAGGAAATGTAGTCTGCCCATGCCAGTTCTTATGCGATACAGAATAAAGCAGAGGATAGGTGAATAAAGGATCTGAACATGAACAGAAAAATGACCAAAAAAAAAAAAAAAAAAAAATCTAGTTAAAAATAAGACTGAATTTAGTTCATTGTAATTGTATCCTTTAAAAGGAAAATAGTGTAGTCTTATTTAAATTTATAATTTGACTTTAACATGTTCTCAGTAGATGATGATGATGAAGACGATCATGATGATAATACTGGCGATTATGGTTTTTTTGCATTTCACAAATACCAGACACTACATTTCTCATAAATCATCCCAATTTAGTCTCACATAGATCTGGAGGTAAGTTTTGTTATTTCTGTTTTACATATGAGGAAATCAATCCCAAAGGGCTCCAAAACTTGTCCCATATCAAATTAGGAAAGGGCACAGTTAGGACTCCCATATGAATTTGTGTCCCAAACTTGCACTCTGATTTTATCAACATTTCAGTGATAAATCCTAAATTGAAAAACTTGTTAGGGCAATTACCCCAAGTTTTTCTTAGCAGCAAAAGTTGAGGCTTGGCTCTCTCTGCCTAGAAAGGCCCACACCAAATCTTGGTGTATATTTCTGTCTTTCTTTCCCATTTCTCAGCAAGCTCTGTTCTTTCCTACATTTCCCAAATAAATTCTTTTTACTGGCTTAACTAAAAAAAAAAAAAAAAAAAAAATGTTGGGGCTGCTTTTCTTGGCAATTGGATATAAGGTTGCCACATCAGAAACAGACTAAAATAGAGGGATGATGCAACATGCTCCAGTTTGAGTTTAGGAATTGAATCTTTGGCTTTAAATATTGACTTTCTAATTGTGAGACCTACTCAAATTCTAAGATCAGTTTTTTATGAGGCATGATTAATAGAGATAATAATCCCTTTCTTAGGAAGTTGTTGTGAGACTTAAAATATTATTATATATAATTAATTGCATATTTGTGTATCATATGTACAGTATATGAGATACTAAGTAAAAAAAGATTGCTTTGAAAATAAAAATAATATTTTATTCATATGTGATTATCCCTATCCTTGTAATAAGCAGATTCATTTTTTGTGACATTGCCTTGCTTTGATATGTTGCATTTTGAAGCCCTTTGAAAACTGAAATGAATATATTCTAAAATGTTTCACACTTTTATTTATTGAGTAAAGTGTTCATCAGATTTTAACTACATAATTAATCTTTTTCTTCATTTCCCACTGTACACTTATGGAGGACATATTGCCTCAGTCCAGCAATTTCATTTCTTTTTGTTGTATTTCCTCTTTAACCTTCAAATAGGCAGTGTTATGAAATACAATGTCTAGTAACCCATATTTTGACTTAATATTTCAAAATTACTGTTATTTTATCTGTTTACAAATAATATTTATTCAAATACAAATTTATGGAAATTTACATGCCACTTCAGGAAGAAATCTATAAATAGAAAATATGAGAATTAGCACTTTGGCTTAAAATGTGACCAAAAATTATTATAACTGACTATGATAATCACTATGCCAGTACTTCACACACACACACACACACACACACACTCTCTCTCTCTCTCTCTCTCTCTCTCTCCAAACACACGTAAGGAGTACATGGTGAGGAATAGATCTATCACAAATACTCATATCCTTTAAACACCTTTGATTTTGACATAGCTACCAAGGATCATTTCTGGAAATGCAGTTTCCACAATGATGTGTGGGATCTACAGGGGGCACTTTTAGAGCTTTCAGCTTCCTGTGGGGAGAATCTATTACAATAATACCCTATTATATAAGAGATTTGTTTGACATTGCTTGGAAAATATCTACAAGACTATTTAAAAATGTAGTAGAACACAGAGTTCTCTGAAAAAAAAAAATCATTCACACTAAGCATCATTTTTTTCAAATATTAATCCTGAGTAAATGTGCTTTTTCAAAGGGGCAGTGGAAAATTAAGAAACAGCAAATGTAAAAGGAACCACACCTCTAAAACTCAATTTATACTGGTCTGTGAACAATTAATGTTTTCAACATCGAAAACTTTTCTTCCAGTATAAACTGGCAGCCAGAGTCATTCTGCAAAACTATTTTTCGAAGTCTGCTGGTAGAATGCACCTGTAAGTATGCTTTAAATTTGCAAATGTTTTGCCTTTGAACTCTTTAAATGGTAACTACAAATCTTCATCTTTAAGATGCTGTTAAATTTGCTGTGGTCTGTTTACCTCCTCTTTCTGGGACTACACACCACTCCTGCTAGCAGTTTATATGGCTCCTAGAACTGTACATTTCAGTTACAATAAATTTCTCCATGTAAAAAATATTGACTTTTACCCTTGATGGAACAGGAGAGAAAAAAAAGTGTCAAGAAGGAAAGTCAAGGAGGAAGTAAATTTGGATAAGAAGAAGTCATCATAATCCTGTGAATAAAATTTACATGCAAGTTTCCGTAAGTTGTAAGAATTCAATTAAGGAGATACAGGGATTTTATAGAGAGATTGCTTGAAGCGGAGAGAGAAGGAGCACTCCAGGAGAGGGGTGGGGTGCAGGTCAGGTCAAGGATGAATAAGGGACAGTTTGTGAAATGCTGAGGACAAATATCACAAATTTGAATCAGGTTCTACGCTGTCCTGAGAAGAAACTTTAGTTATTTTCACCCTAGGGCTTTCCTCTGCCCAAGCAAGCATAAGTCAGTAAGTCAATTTCCTTGAACATGTTCCCATGTGTCTAGTTCATTCTTTTTTATTTTTATTTTATTTTTCAAATACACCCCCTTCTGCCTTCCTCTCACCTGTGGTAAACTTTTATCTGCTTTCTGTCTCAGGAATTGCTACTGCTAGATATCTTTCATAAGTGACATAATACAATTTTGTCCATATGTGACTTGCTAGTTCCACTGAGTGTAATGTTTTCAAAGTTCTTTTATGTTGCAGCATGTCTCATAATTTCATTTTCTATGAATGAATAATATTCCATTGTGTTCATGTACTATGTTTTTTTTTTTATCTATTTGTTAATAGATTCTTGGGTTGTTTCCTGCTTTGGGCTATTGTGAAAAATACTTCTAAAAAACACTGGTGTACAAATATCTGTTTGTGGTCCTGTTTTTACCCTCTTTGAGTTTTTACCTATGGGATTGCTGGGTCAAGTGGTAATTCTATATTTAACTTTTTGAAGAACCATCACCATATTGCTTTTCACAGCAGCTACATCATTTTACATTCCCACCAACAATGCATTACTATGAACTAGAGTTAAAATTTCTCTGCATCCTCTCCAACACTTGTTATTTTCCATTTTTTAATTTTATAGTAGTATCCATCATGGTGCTTTTGTTTGTTTGTTTTTATTATTATTATTATTAGGCCAGTAGAAAGAGTTTATTGAGAAAAGAGAGAAAAGTACACATTGGAGACATGGATGCAGGCAAACTCCAGGCAAAGAGGCCCATCTGGGTTCAGGGGAGATTGCCTTTATTAAAGCCGATCTTCCCTCTTCCCCTTTCCTAATGTCAAGGAGGGGCCCCAGCTTTTTGCTATTTTGAATAGTTGCCTTTTGATACCCTCCTGTTAGCTCTCAGGGGACTAACAATGCCTTTCTGTTTGGGGTTATCCAGGACCAGTGGGGAAGCTTGTTTGGAATTATTGGTGGCTTCCTGTTCAGCCTGGAAGGTTGGTGGATTTGTCTAATGGTATCTCATTGTGGTTTTAATTTGCATTTCCCTAATAGCTAATGATGTTGAGCATCTTTTCATTTGTTTCTTGGCCATTTGTCTATCTTCTTTGGAGAAATGTCTATTCAAGTCTTTTGTCCATTTTTGAAATAGTTTGTCTTTCTGTCATTGAATTGTAGGAGTTCTTCATATTTCTGGATATTAAAACATTATCCAATATATGGTTTGAAGCTACATTCTCTCATTCCATAGTCTATCTTTTCACTTTCTTGGTAATTTCTTTCAATGCACACAAGTTTTTAATTTTGATGAAATCAAATTTATCTATTGTTTCTTTTGGTACTTGTGTTTCTGTTGCCATATCTATGAATCCATGTCAAATCCTAGGTAATGAATATATGTTTCTATATTACCTTCTCAGAGTTTTATGGTTTTTGCCCTTACATTAGGCCCTTAATACATTTTTGGTTTATGTTTGTATATGGTGTGAGTTAAGGGCCTAACTTCATTCCTTTGCATGTGGATATCCAGTTTTCCAAAGACCATTTGTTGGAGACTATTCTTCCCTTACTTCAGGCCCTTAGCATGCTTGTTAAAAATCAGTTGGTCAGGGGACTGGATGTAGCTCAGTGGGTGAGCACCTGTCTCCCATGTATGAGGTCCTAGGTTCAATCCCTAGTACCTCCTAAAAAAAAATCAATTGGTCATAATTGTGTGGGTCTATTTCTGGACATTCAATTCTGTTCCACCGATCTATTGGTCTACTTTATTCTGATTGCACACTGTTTTACTTACTGTCACTTTGTCATACAACATGAAATTGGAAAGTGAGTGCTCCAAAGCTGTCCTTTTTTCAAGATTGGTTTGGCTATTTGGGGCCACTTGCAGTTTCATATAAATTTCAGGATTGTTTTTCTCCAATTCTTCAATAAAGGCTGCTGGAATGTTAATAGGGATTGAATTGAATTTGTATATTACTTTGGGTAATATTGACATATTAACCATGTTAATTTTTCCAATCCATGAACATGAAATGTTTAGGTCTCTTTCAGCAGTGGTTTGTAGTTTTCAGTATACAAGTCTTTTTATAACCTTAGTTAAATTTATTCCTAGAAACTTTAGTCTTTTAGATGGTACTGTATATAGAATTGTTTCTTAATTATCTCTTCAGACTGTTCATTGATAGTGTGCAGGAACACAATTGTTCTTATATGTGTTGATCTTGAATCCTGCTAAACTTTTCTAAATTCATTTAATAACTCTAATAATTTTCTTATACATTGTGTGCCCAGTAATAAGTGTTTGTGTTTGCTTTCATGCCTTTGAATTTTCAGCCTTATAAGAAGTAAATGACAGCAATAAAAATGAAAAATATAATAATACTGGCTTATATATTTATCCATATTTTTACTTACAATGGGGAGCTTTAGTTCTTTATCCAGTACCAGGATATTATCTAGTGTTTATTCCTTTCAACTCGGAGGACTCCCTTTAGCATTTCCTGTAAGGCAGGTCTGTTGGAAATGAACTCCTTCAGTTTATTTTTGCCTGGAAATATCTTAATTTCTCCCTATTTTTAAAGTATATCTTGACAGCTATACTAATCTTGAGTAAGAGTTACGTTTTTTCTTTTAATGCTTAAAATACGTCTTCCCACTGCCTTTTGGGCTCCATGGTTTCTATTGATAAAATGGAAGTTAATCTTATTAAGATCCTTTATATATGACACATCACTTCTCTCTTGCCATTTTTAAGAATGTGTCTCTTCATTTGAATTGGACAAGTTGGTCATAAACATGTCTTAGAGTAGAGCTATTTGGGTTCGTTCAGCTTGGCATTTGCTGAATATCTTGGACTTGTATTTTCATATCTTTCATCAGATTTGGGAAATTCTCTGCCATTATTTCTTCCAATATTTTTGTCTGGCCCTTTATCTCTCTCTTCTCCTTCTGAGACTCCTATAATACTTTATGGTATCCATGAGTTCCTCAGGCTCTGTTCATCTTCACTTTATTCTTTTATCTTTCTGTTCCTCAACCTAAGCAATTTTATTTGTTTTGTATTTGATTCATTAATCCTTTCTTCTTCTATCACCAATCTGCCTTTGAACCCTCTATTGAAATTTTCACTAAAGCAATTGCACTTTTGAGTTCCAGAATTTCCATGTGGTTTTGCTTTATAATTTCTGTCACATTGAAATTCTCATTTTGCTAATACATAGTTTTCTCTTAAGTTCTTTTTCCATGTTTTCCTTTAGTTCATTGCTCCTATTTATGAGAGTTGTTCTAAGATCTTTGATTAGTAATTCCAGAGACTATTCTTCCCCTGGAATATTTTCCATTGGATTTCTTTTTTCCCCATGTGAATGGGCCATACTTTCATTTTTTCTTGTATGTTTTGTGAATTATTTTTTAAAATTGAACATTCTGAGTATTATGTTGTGGTTAAACTCAAAATCTAGTTTTCCCAGTCTTCAATCTGCCAGACTAAAACCAAAAAGAAAAAAAAAAAAATAAGGAAGGAAAGAAAGAGGAAAAAAAAAAACAAAAAAGAATATTAACAAACAGATAAAACAATCTCCAAAAATAAAAATAAAAACAAAGAAATCATGAAGTGCACAGGCTGTCTAAGACTCTTCCTATGTGCCAGTTGGAAGCCTAAAGGATTCTCCTTTTGAGGCTGAAATCTAGACCAGCATCACTGCTTGTACCTCAGGTATCTGTTAGAACCCAAAATATAAAAAAAAGAATGAAAAAAAAAAAAACAAAAAAAAAACTGAGAGAAGGAAAAAATGAGAACGAGAGAGAGATAAAGAGAGAGAGGTATTCTGGCATCTTATGTCCCTGTAAATGCTGGTGTAAGGCTAGAAGATGCTGCTTCTGAGAGACACCCAGACTAGCATCTGCTCTGAGTCCTCAGAGATCTGCCAAACTGAAGAAAGAGAAAGAAAACCAATGAAAAAGTACACTGGGTCTTTAAGTCATGATAAATGCTGTGTGAAGGGGGAAGCCAAGGCTACAGAGAGGGCTGAAAGAAGGCCAGAGTCTATGCTGTGTCCTCTGGGATCTGCCAGACCCAGCAATGCCTGCACACAGAAGGGAAACACACACACATATGTGCAGGTGGCTGCTGGTGGGAGGCTGGAAGTGTTGCAGCCCAGAGGGCCGAAAATGAGGCCAGCTTCCGTTAGTCCCTCAGACATTTCCCAGACTGACCTTGACCCATAAACTGAACTTTTAGAAGAGGGGGTTTTCTCTGCTGGCCCTGGGCCCAGCTGACCATTCCCAGATTCCAGAACATATTATCACAGCTACAGATGCTTCTGCAGCCACTGCTGCAGGGCCAAGCAATGGGAGCTTTTACTTACTAATAGCTGAAAAAATGGCAACCTCTCACTTCCCCTGTAATTCCTATAGTGGTTCTAAATGGCCATTCTGTTTCCAGGGTTACTACTTACTTAATTCCAGTCTCTTTTTCCAGGTTTTTCATTTCTCTGATAGAGGAAGAAATTTGTAAAACTTCTTAGGCGAACATTTTTAGCTTGCACAACTCTTAAATACCATTTTGATCAAATATATAAGAAACATAAGTTATTTTTAATTACAGAATAGGCAACTTTATTACAGAAAAAGTAAAAAATTCACAAAAATGTAAAAATTCACAAAAACGTAAAAAACATAAATAAACTGTAGTCCTTATTTCCACTAACAAAGGCAACCCCAATAAGTTTTTTTTTACAATCTTTTATCTTTAAAGAAAATGGTTTTATTCTAATCGTATTTTTGGTAATAGTTATAATGACTACATATATGTTTGTTTCCTTTTTGCCATTCGAATTTATAAGAATTTAAAATAGTTTTATAATTTTGCATACTAAGAAAACATTTTAATTTACATTTTCTATGTTGGATATTATATTGTTACGATAATATTTCTATTAAACTAATGTGCATATTTATTTTTATTTTTGCCTTTTATGATTATTATTTAGTGTTCCTGCTTAATAAAATTTCTCGGAAATAGAATTACTGTTTCTAAATTTATAGACCTAATGTATTCAGCTCTAAATTGAATGATAAGTCAATCAACTCTCCTCTTCCAAAAAATAGAATTTAGAACACTGTAGCATGGATTTAGATAAAGTGTTGTAAAGTATTTCAGTACCATCATTCTTTAGTTTCCCAACCTCATAATCTACAATTTCATATATGTGACTATATGTGTAGACAATATTTGTGTTTGCATCATTACATACATTCTATTTGTTCTCTATTGTTTGTTACATCCTAAACTGTCCTTCTTAGAATCATTTTATTTTCTCTTCCTTACCTTAAAATTCGTGAAAACAAACATCTTTTCTTTTTTACTTTTTTGTTGTTTTATAACATATGATATTTTTCTACACTAGTTCTTAATTTTACATTTGCTGAGTACACAATTCTAGCTGAATATTTTTTTCTGAGACAATGTCTCTTTTCCTGTGATTCTTTCATATCTGATCTGTCCTTTCTCTCTGGTGCTTGAAAATTCTTTTTACTTGATGTTCATGCATCTAGACATATATTTCTTTTATTATGTTTGAGATACTCTTTTTTCTGGATGCATCATTTTTCATAAATTCTGGATAATATATTTCAATATTGTATTTTTTAGGTTTCAGAAAAAACAACCATATTTTTCAAGACTAACACTTTTATCTGTACTTTTGGTTGAATTCTTTTAGAATTCTGCTGTATTAATTATAGTTTCCTTAACATTTAGTTTCACACATTTGACTGGCATCTTCTCTCATCTACTGAGAAGATTCTCTACCATAATATTTTCTTAAATTCCATCTCACTCTTCCAATTTTTCTTAATAACTTTAAATTTCCTCAAAAGATATAGTTTATAGTCACAATACATACACACACACACTCACACACACTATTTTACTACTCATTCAGATCACTCTAAATCAGCTTTCTCCAACAATCGCTAGTCATTAGCGAGTCTTAAAATAAGAAAATCTAAACATTGTTCCATCCTTAAGAATGGGCTGTGCTTTTGCTGCAACATTTGGCCAATATTCATTATTTTCGCCTTTGATAAAACACAATTCCCTTGACTTTTGTGTTGGTGTACACTCCTAGTTACCTTATTTCTTTAAAAATCTTGTGATTCCATCTTTTTTATTAGAGAATTTGTGGGTTTACAGAAGAACAATCATGCATAATAAAATACAGCACTCCCATATATTACCCTATTATTAACACCTTGCATTTGTATAGTATATTTTTTATAATTCATAAAAGCACATTTTTAATGATTGTACTATTAACTATAGTCCATGGTTTAAGTTAGGGTTCACTGTGTAGTGCAGTTCCATGGATGATTTCTTTTAAATTTTTATATATACAACCTAACATTTTCCCTTTTAATCACATTCAGGTATATATTTCAGGGCTGTTAATTACATTCATGATGTTATACTACAATCATGAACATCCATTACCAAAACATTTCCACCTTTCCAAATAGGCAATCTGTACATATTATAACTTAACTCCCTGTTCCCTATCCTACCCAATTCTCTTTTAATATTTCATTCTGCCATAAGCCTTCTTGTGAATTCTTTCAGATTGTCAGAAATAACCATTATGTCAAAAACTACATTTCAGTCTCACAAACTGCACTGCCAGCTTTCTGTCAGTGTCTATATTTGTGTGCCACACCATCATCTTACACTTTTTCTTCCAGAATGTTTGAAGCTAATCTAAGAAAAATGATTCAAATTTTACCCTACAGCAGCTACTCTTTCTTATATTCTCCATTTCAGGAATTCAACATAATAATTTCATTTTGATAATGGACCCCATATGGAATATTTGTGATTTTTAGTACCCAGTATCTTTTTCCATTTAACAAACTCCCTAGTTAATCTTACAAAAGAGGTGACTAAATGATGTAGACTGACTGGGCTAATAGTAGTCTTTCACAGAATTTCAGAAACTCAATATCAGGATGATTGTGGGAAGATGGTGATGGACTAACAGGCAGAGCTGAATGTTCTCACAAAAACAAAGAACAAAGAACCAAAAGCAGTCCAAGGCACCTGCTTTGGAGGGCAGCAGACCAGGACAGTGCTACACAACTCCCAGGAGAGCATGAGACAGAGAGGTGAAGAAGCCAAAATGATAAACATGAGTTACCAAGCCCCCGTGGCGGGTGGGAAGAGCTTTCCTTACACACCCCCAAGATATTAAGCTGGGGTAAAACACCTGGCTCACTGCAGACAACTGAGAGGGGAACAGTCATCTTCTTCTCTGTCAGCTGTTTCAAGTGAAAAGGGAGGGGAAGTCAGGGTACTTTTCTTCAGTGAATTCAGCCAGCAAAGCCTGCTTTGAATCTGATCAGGAGATCAACACAGGAACACAGAAAAGCTGAGACTGAAACACTTCCATGGAAAAGTGTACTGACTAGTGCTGTCTGCTGGCCAGTATGGAAATTGCATTGACAAAAACTGTTGATGCTGTCTATATCTAACCCCTGGGAGAAAATCTGCACCCCACTAGTGAGTCCCTGGCCCGATTTTGAAAACTTAGGCTGGGTAATTTTAAAAACTGAGAATAAGTTGAACCAAATAACAAAGTGGAACTGGGGGGCGGGTGGCAAAATCAGTAGGCAAGAGAGAGAAATTGGGCATCAGAGTAAATTCACCAACATATTCAGATACCCAGATATCAGCAAAACATTACAATCCATACTAGGAAATAGCAAGAGATGGCCCAGTGAAAAGAACAAATCAAATATCCTGAAGATATACAGGGTTTAATACAATTAATCAGGAAAAATCACACAACTCTCTAAAATACCTTCAAAGAACTTAAAGAAAATATGACTAAAGAAATAAAGTATGTTCAGAAGACACAAGGAGAGTATAAAGAACAATTTGAAAGCCTTCAAAGAAAAGTAACAGACCTTATGGAAAGGAAAGACACCACGTATGAGATTAAAAATACATTAGTGGGGAGGGGCCAAGATGGTGTTAGTGTAGGAGGGCGCACACTGCAAGCTCCCAGAGCAAGGCGGATTGTGGACGGGGTCCTGCCCGGGGGTCTGTGCTGTGCACACATGGAGTGAGAAGCTTGGGACATCTATCTGCGCGGATCGGCGGCATGGACCGAACGGTGGAGATTCCTGAGTTTTGAGGCTGCTGGTGGAGGTTGGCACAGGTGGCTGAGCCCCGCGGTTAAGGAAAAAATAAATAAAACGGCCATTTGGAGCCGCGGGCGGGGCGAAAAAGTTTTATTTTCTGGGGAGCTGGCTGCCTGGCGCCCCTTGGACCTTGTGTGAACAGAGCAAACGACCTAATCAGCACCCAGTGAACCGGAGGGGGGATTTTGGTCAGGAAACGCAGCTGATTTCCCTAGCCAACCAGGGATAAGACCCGGGCTGCTGCGGAGCCAGGAGGAAGGGACACTTCCTAAAAAAAGGAGGGTTCGGTTGGAAGACAGGGAAGGGTATTTTATATTTTTAGACATTGATCTGGCTGCCTGCACCGCCCCATAGCTTTGGGGAGCAGATAAGCCAACCTAAGCACCATTAGGCTGAGAGCAGACGCGAATCTGCACTCAAACTGATTTACTGAGCAGCCCGGTGACTCAGGAGCTCAGCGCCAGAAGGGGTGGAATCCGCCGTCTTTAGCACTCCTCACTGACTAACATCAGAGCTTCAGCTAACTGGGAGTCAGGAAAGTGGGACGTGCTTGATTAATTTCCACGGGCCCAGCTAGGGTCCCTTCCATAAGGGGGTTGGTCTAGAGGAGGAATTATTTTGGGTCCAATGAAAAATAAATTCTTTTTAATTTAGTTTAATAGCTAAAAGCTGCTTCAGGACCTGCATATAGAACCCTGTGGGGAAATTCATTGATAAACACAAGTAGGCAGGAAGGATCCACATGGACCCTAGGGGAATCATTGACGCCCCTTAGCTCTGTTTGACTGCTTGCCTGTGTGGATCTTTGGTTTCTCTCTGTTACTTTCTGGTCTATTGCTATTATTCCCGTTTTCCTCCCCCCTTCCTTTTTCCTTCTATTTTTTTTTTAAATAGGTGCTGCCAGCTGGTCGCTCCTTTGCTGGGCTTCTTATTCAGTAATTTCCCACTCGCTGTATATATTGATTCTGTATTACAAACTATTGCTTATCCTTCCTGCATCTTTCTGCCTTCTGTTTTCTGTTGTGGCTCTTAGAGACAACATTTTTTCATAAACCCACAACTTAAGGGTGTCAATTTCTATCCCATCTATTTTGTTTTCTTCTTCTTCTTTTTTCTTTTTTTTTTATTAGTATTAACTTTTTCCTTTCAGATCTTTCTCTACTATTTCTCTCCCTTCTCATAATTCTAGCCTTCTAAATCACTCTCTCTATATATATTCCTCCATTTGTTTTCCCAGTCCATTGTAGGAACTCCATATTTTTTCCTAGTACTCTACACTGCCTACACAAGTTAAATATTCATCTCATTAAGTCTCATTTTGCCCCTCTTCTAACTTTTATCAATATATCTATTATCCTTCTGCCTTCCTTACATCTTTTGATTCCTCTGGCCCTAACCTTTTGTCTTCAAGGGAACATAGAAAGAAGCAAGGAAATAAAATAAGAAGAAAAACTGCCAAAGAGAAAACTTAACTCACACACAGAACCAACAGCTAAATAAAATTCTAGAGCATAGAGAAAAGCTAATCAACTGAACAAACCCATCAAGATAATATGATGACCACAGGGCAACAGAAAAATACAAATGACTCTGAAAAACTGGAAAACATGGACCAGTCCAGTGCACGAAGTAAAAACCAGGAAGCAATGCAGTACATCGAACAACTAATCAAAGCTATCCAAACAAATATCATGGACCAACTTAAAGAACTGAAGGAAGAGATTAAGGATATAAAGAAGACACTGGGAAAACATACTGAAGAAATAGCTAACACACCTAAAAAGGTAATGGATATGATGGCAAACAAAGACACAAGTCAAGAAATGAAAAAGACACTGGACTCACATGGCAGCAGAATTGAACAGGCAGAGGAAAGAATTAGTGATATGGAAGACAATACAGTTGAAATCAAAGAGATTGTAGAAAAGATAGACAAAAAGAAAGAAAAAATCCAGTATGGTCTCAGGGAATTAACCGATAATGCAAGACGCACAAACATATGCATTATGGGCATCCCAGAAGGAGAAGAGAAGGGAAAGGGAACAGAAGGAGTGTTGAAGGAAGTTATGGCTGAAAACTTCCCAACTGTATTGAGAGAGATTGTTGTGCAGATCCAGGAAGCACAGCGCACCCCAAATAGTATAAATCCCAACAGGCCAACTCCAAGACATATACTTGTCAAATTGTCCAATGCTCAAGACAAAGAGAAAATACTCAAGGCAGCAAGAGAAAAGAGAACCATCACATACAAGGGAAGCACAATAAGATTAAGTGCTGATTTCTCAGCTGAAACCATGGAGGCAAGAAGACAGTGGTAT
The DNA here is from genome assembly GCA_026826555.1 of Tolypeutes matacus. Lineage (NCBI taxonomy): Eukaryota > Metazoa > Chordata > Mammalia > Cingulata > Chlamyphoridae > Tolypeutes > Tolypeutes matacus. Next base: position 5,326,729 of record JAKSZT010053946.1, on the reverse strand, counting down.
GACATAGTCAAAATACTAAAAGAAAAAAATTTCCAGCCACGAATTCTCTATCCAGCAAAATTGGCCTTCAAAAATGATGGAGAGTTCAAAATATTCACAGATAAACAGCAATTAAGAGAGTATGTCAAGAAGAAACCAGCACTTCAAGAAATACTAAAGGAATTGCTACAAGTTGAAAGGAAAAAACAAAGGAGAGAGAGTTGGAGGAGAGTTTAAAAACAACTGAAAACTCAAAAAGAGAAAGAAAACAACATATGACATACATTAACCCAAAGAAAAAATGACTGAAGTAAGAAATTCGTTACGAGTAATAACACTGAATGTTAATGGGTTAAATTCACCAATCGAAAGACACAGATTGGCAGAATGGATAAGAAAATATGATCCATCTATATGCTGTCTACAAGAAACCCACCTTCGGCCCAGGGATTCAAGGAGGCTGAAAGTGAATGGCTGGAAAACTATTTTACAACCTAACAATAGCCAAAAAAGGACAGGAGTAGCTATTCTAATATCAGACAAAATAGACTTTAAATGCAAAACTATTGTAAGAGACAAAGATGGACACTACATATTAGTAAAAGGAGTAATCTCTCAAGAAGAGAGAACAATCATCAACATTTATGCACCTAATCGAGGTGCCTCAAAATACGTGCGGCAAACTCTGGAAAAACTAAGAGGAGAAATAAATTCCTCTACAATTATAGCAGGGGACTTCAACACACCACTAGACACATCATTAGACAGAACATCTAGGCAGAGAATCAATAAAGAAACTAAGGCACTCAACAATACATTAGAAGATTTGGACTTATGAGACATATACAGAACACTACACCCAAATACAGCGGGATTTACATTCTTCTCCAGTGCACATGGAACATACTCCAAAATAGACCACATGCTAGGCCACAAAACAACACTCAATGAATTCAGAAAGATTGAGATTATACAAAATAATTTCTCTGACCACAACGGAATGAAGTTGGAAATCAATAAGGGCCAGAGAAACAGGTTAGGCACAAGGATATGGAAGTTAAACAACACACTCTTAGACAAACTGTGGGTCAAAGAGGAAATTTCAAAAGAAATCAGTAACTACATTGAAACTAATGAAAACAACAACACAACTTATCAAAACCAATGGGATGCAGCGAAAGCAGTACTGAGAGGGAAGTTCATAGCCATAAATTCATATATTAAAAAATAAGAAAGAGGTAAAATTGAAGACCTAACTGCACACTTGGAGGAATAGGAAAAACAACAACAAACTAAACCTAAATGAAGTAGAAAACTGGAAATAACCAAGATTAGAGCAGAACTAAATGAAATAGAGAATAAGAAAGCACTGGAATCAATAAACATAACCAAAAGCTGGTTCTTCGAGAATATCAACAAAATTGACAAACCCTTAACAGACTAACAAAGAAAAAGAGAGAACAGATGCAAATACATAAAATAAGGAATGAGCAAGGTGATATCACTACTGACCCCACAGAAATAAAGAGTATCATAAGAGGATACTTTGAAAAATTATATGCCAACAAGAATGACAATTTAGAGGAAATGGACAAGTTTCTAGAAACCGACAAACAGCCGACATTGATGAAAGAAGAAATAGATGAACACAACAGCACAATTACAAGTAAAGAGATAGACTCAGTCATTAAAAACCTCCCAACTAAGAAGAGTCCAGGACCAGATGGCTTCACAGCTGAATTCTACCAAACATTCCGGAAAGAGCTAACACCAATTCTACTTAAGCTCTTCCAAAAAATAGAAGTAGAAGGAATA
>JAKSZT010053946.1:5120285-5323982 GCA_026826555.1 Tolypeutes matacus | reverse complement strand
TGGGGGGGGTTCGTGGGGATTGGTTCATCCGAATATACATGAAAGATATACAAAATCATTCAAAGGATCAGGGGATGGGGCATGGTCACGATGGGTGGATAATCACACAATAAATGAGAGAATCTGAATTCCTAGCCTGGAGAGCTCTGTCACAGTCTCAAAGGGAGCAGCAATAGTCCTCTGAGTGTAGGGACAGTGCCTGTCAAAATAGGATGACCCACTGATGTGTTTTTTTTATTGATGACTACCCTTGTGAGTCTTTGCTCTTGTAAATGAGACTTAGCCTGCAGTTGTGGGCTGCCTAAGGGTTGCCACCTGGGAGCCTCCTTGTTGCTCAAATGTGGCCTCTCTCTAAGCCAAACTCAGCATATGATTGCATTACCTTCCCCCCAACATGGGACATGACTCCCGGGGATGAGCCTCCCTGGCAACGAGGGATTAATACCAAGTGCCAACTGGCAACACAACTGGAAAAAGACCTTGAATAAAAGGGGGAAATGGTAAAGACAAATGAGTTCAAGTGGCTAAGAGACTTCAAAGAGAGTCGGGAGGTCATCCCAGAGGTAACTCTTACGCACACCTCAGTAGGAGCTCATAGAACATCTAAGTGCCTATCACCCCACTCATTGGGGTTCCTGAGAGCTCCGGAGACACCCTGGTCCTATATAAGGGGGGATAGCCCCAGAGACTGATGCCTTATCAGTGGGCTCTATTTTGGGATCTGTGCTCCTGAGAGTGACAGACTTAGACTCAAATAACTCCTCCCTGCACATGGTTCACCAGTCCCTTCTATTCAAACCTATATGTGATGCTGGAGTTTTTAGGTATACTTCCAGAGACTGGAGCCTCCCTCCTACCTATGTGCCAGGTGTGCATGAAATCTAGGTGGAGCTGCAACTCCTACCCTACAGCTCAATGGACTCATCCAAGTCACCTGGTGAGGAGACAATGATGGGCAATGGCCATCCCAGGGAATGGAGAGGGCCTGCATCTGCAGACAGGATCATCCCACCCACCATATCCATGGGATATAAGCCCTCTCTCACTTGGAGTTGGAGTGGACATCACCATCCCAGTCCCCTCAGGATTGGGGAAGAACTATGGACTAGAGTGGACTTGATGGTATTCTCTTGTTCACATAGGATGATTCTAGCAATGCAAGAAATTATAACAATGAGGTGGAGCCAGTGGCCACTTGACACTTTTGGGGTAGGGAGGGGATGAGCAGTTGAAATACAGGGGCTTCTTTGGGAGTTGGAGGTTGTCCTGAGTACTGTTGTGGCAACAGATGTAGGCCATTTTAAGTCAGCACACACCACTCAGAACTGAGTGGGAGAGAGTGTGGTCTACAGTGTGTGAACTGTGGTCTATGGTTGGTGGCAAGGCTCCAGGATGTGTAAGTTTATTGAGGGTGGTGGGCCACACTGTGGGAGATGTTTGTGTGGGATGTGGTAGGAGGTGTGGGAGGTGGGGAACATGGGAATCCCAGTGGGTTCCGTGTAATATTTTGGGTAATCTAAGCACCTCTTAAAGTATATGTATATATATATATAAATAACATTTTTGTAAGCAAATACACATATATGCATATATATTTATATATCATTTTGCAAATGTTGGATGTATTGTGAGAATTTTGATTTTTACCCACAATAAAAAAAAAATGCTTTAGAGGCACATAAGAGCAGATTTGAATTGCTTTAAGACAGAGTTAGTGATTTTAAAGACAGACCATCTGAGCTGGAAAATGCAAGAGTACAGAAAGAGAAGAGAATGGAAAAAAATGGAACAGAATCTCAGGGATTTGAATGACAATGCAAAACACACAAACATTTGCATTATTGGTGTCACAGAAGGAGAAGAGAATGGAAAAGGGGCAAAAAGGATATTTGAGGAAATAGTGATAAAAAAGGACATAAACTTCAATATTCAAGAAGGACAGCATACCCCAAATGGAATAAATCTGAATAGACCTACCCCAAGACATCCACTATTCAATATGACAAATATCAGAGAAAAAGAGAGGACTCTGAAATCAGAAAGAGAAAAGCAAAGCATCACATACAAGGGAAAGTTGATGAGTTTAAGTACCGACCTCTCATCAGAAACCACAGAGAGAGAAGAAAGTGGTATGATATATTTAAGATACTGAAAGAGAAAAACTGCCAGCCAAGAATTCTGTACCAGGCAAAGTTTTCTTTCAAAAATGAGGGTAAGTTCAAAGTCTTCAGGGACTAACAGAAACTGATAAAATAAGTTACCAAAGACAATATTTGCAAGAGATACTAAAGGGTGTGCTGCAGCCTGAAAGGAAAAAAAGCATGTGGGAGAAATTTGGAGAAGAGTTTTGAAACAAGATTATTAGGAAGGGTAAACTAAATGATAAGAAGACAGACAATAGAATAATATGACAACAGAAAGCAGACAGACAAAATAGATGAAGTAAGTAATGCCTTTACAGTAATAACCCTGAATGTTAATGGATTGAACTCCCCAATCAAAAGACATTGACTGATAAGATGGATTAAAAAATGTGAACTGTCTATATGTTGTCTAAAAGAGACCCACCTCAGATGGAATGACAAAACCAGGTTAAAAGTGAAAGGTTGGAAAAAAGTATTCCATGCAAATAGTTACCAAAAAAGAGCTGGAGTAGACCAGATAAATGTCAAATAACATTATAGTATATGAACAATAATTACTCAGTGTAACTGGCAAATTGATCCTGTGATCAGTATTCTGTAATTTTTTTTCGTACAAAATAAACACTTGATTTTCACTGAGGAGAATTGGATTAGAGATATATTTTTGGATTCTTCATTTTCTTTAATCCTTTCTTATTTATACTCTTTAATTAAAATAATCTATCTGGATAAATAATGATTTAGCATGACTACTGTTGAGCAAGATTTTGAATTTTTCTGCCTCATAAAATTATGAGTTGGCAAATTGTTATCTGCTGTAATTCATTCCAATAAGTTGTTAAGAATTCCCAAGCAGGAATTTGATTATCTAGAAAGAAGTATGTCCTAAATAGAAATTAAATAACCAAACCAATAATTTATTTCATTCTTAACGATTATTATATCCAATAGTTAGAGAGCAATATAAAAATTAGAATTTTGTTATAATTAATTTCTATTGTATTTGTATTATTTTTTATATTTATAATTGTTTGTTGCTAGACTATTTTTATAATTGATTATATTAAATCTAACCTAGCCCTGCACTCTCTTTCAAAATTTGTAATTTCTTTCAATCTAGTTTTCTATTAATTTTATTATAAAGGACTTTTTATCAGCTAAAAAATATGCCATTGATTATACACTTTGGATAGATAATATTTCATGTGACTATATCTCAATAAAACTGCTTAATAAACAAATTATAATTGTGAAAGAATAACAAGAAATATCAGCTATATACAGCAGAGGAAACAGAAAGATTGAGAGGTGAGGAATTTTCTTGTTTGTTTGCTTGTCTGGTTTTCATTTAGTATTATTGAAATAATGAAAATTCTTTAATAGTGTTTGAAGTGATGAACATAGAACTGTATGATTATACAAAATACCACTGATTGTACATTTTGGAAAAATTGTATGCTTTATTAATATATAGAAATAAAATTGATTTGTTTAAAAAAACTTAATATGGGAGGAAAATTTTGTTTGTTTTTCCTTTATTGGATCAAAGTTTTGATAATTTGAGACTTGATCACTTTTTTAAATTTTAAAATTTATTTATTATTAAAGAAGCTTTAGATTACATAAATGCTACATAAAAAATTTAGGGGATTCCCATATATCCCATTCCTCCCACTCCCATACTTTCCCACATTAACAACATCTTTCATGAGTGTGGTACATTTGTTACAATTGATGAACACATCTTCTGGCACAGGCTAAATCACAGAGAAGAATAAACAATTGAGGTCGGATGGAAGAGAAGTAAGATAGTAAAGTTAAAATCTGACTCCAGTCTTCCCCAGGACCATTAATGGGCCTTTGCCATTTTCTGATTTGGTGAAGATAATATTACCTATTTTCAATTAAGCATTCATGAATAGGGTTCCTATTTCTTGATTTCTTGCAAGCAAAGTTCTAAAGCAATACAAAGTTCTAAACAATCTCTCTTGGAGAATCTAGAGAAAGTTGCTCTCACCTAAATTTCCTCTCTGCACAGACATACGTATTATAAAATTTTACCACTGAATTCAGGATTAAGTCTTCTTAAACTAAAAAGATGTCCTTCATACCAGTACTAAAATGAAATGTGATGTCACATTCAGCTGTTGATTCCATAAAAGCTAGGCAACTTTATTAAACAATGTTTATGAAGGTGCTACCTGGTACCTGTTACTATATGGGAACACATTCAATTAAGTATATGGAAGAATAAATAAGGAAAAATATGGCTAGCACTCCCAGGGATGGTTTGATTGTCCTACCAAAAACTATTGTGGCATCTTTGTTGCTGAAAAAAGTAAACATTGGTTTCCAGGTGCCACTCTAAACAGAAAAGAATTACTCCTGTAGGAAAAATGTTTATAGTCTCCCTCCTCAATTCCTTAGTGCGTGAACTTGGAGCTGACTTCTAGAGACAATGCAGCCAATGTGTTAAGTTTACAGAGAAAGAGTGCTGCAATATTTAATTCATAGCTAGAATTTTGCAGAGCCTATTTGAAAAAAATAAAAGTGACTTGTACAGATCAGTTTATAGCCTTGGCACTTACATGTTGAACTTTGAACAAAAACTAAGACTCATTAGTAAATATCTCTGAGATAGGAAGCAGATACTATAGCAAAGAGGAGAACTGGTAGAACTAGAGAAACCATGAAGAGATACAAGTGTATATGGGTGTGCCTGTGTGTATGAATTTGGCTAGAACTATGCTTTTATCTTCATTATTAAGATTATTTTTTTTCTCAGTGTGGGATATCAAAGGTTTCTATAAGAGAACAAATTTCATATGTTGTACAAGTGCAGGTTGAGTAGACCTTATATATTTTTTATTACAGTGTGTGGGTTTAATCATAGACAATACATCCTTTTATTTCCTTGAAAATTCTCATTATTAAAAACTTTACTCTAAATATTGTCATATCTCTGATCCTAACATAGACAAAGTATTAAATTGACAGTGTTTCAAATAATAAAAATCAGGTAAATAGTTTATATTTTCTATTTTAATAGGAATTATTATAAGTGTAATAACTGCTGTTCTGGAAACCCAAAAAATGGAGCATCTTGGAAAGTTTTACATGGGAGGGGATTCTAATTGTTTTATTTGTCTTATCAAGGTATGTATCAGCATAATAAAAATACTGTAAGCTAAAGGTTACTGCATTTCAAAGTATTTTTTAAAAATGGTAGTGCTAAATAGCTGAAATATCCTGGCTCATTTTCAATACAAAGGCTATAAAAAATATATGTGAGCAACAATAGCATCACCATTCTTTGTGTGGCCACAGTGGAGCTATTTTAAAGGAGACTTGGATTTTGAACAATTTTAATCGGCTTCTTCAGAACTTTAATTAGCTAAAGATCCAAGTAGTAGCTGACAGCTACCAGAAAATCTTGTCTTGAGTTAAAGTTAAACTAATTAAATTCCAGAAGGAAAACATTTTCCTTTCAACACCCTTAATCAGTCATCATTGCTTAGCAAATATAAAACAAAACAAAACAGAAAAAATAAAATAAAATAAAACAATATGGAGTCTTTGGCCTCATAATACTATACACTTGTAAATTTGTAGTTCTAAAACAATGATGCACTAATTTTTCAACCAGAAAAAATTTAACTTCTCAGCCAGCTTTCTTTGCATATTTGCTACCTTTCTATATTTAAATATATATAGCATAGATAATGTAATGGTTACAGTGTTGTTAATCATTATACTTACACAAACACACACAAATTTTCTGGATTTCCTTTAAAACATTAGTATCAAAGAAGATGGCTTACATTCCTATTAGTTATAATAGTCCATGGAAGATAACAAAGATTCATTAAAATAAATAGCCATCACATAAGATCCAAGGGTAAAAGCTCCTTAAACATTGAGATTCGAATTTTATCCCCTCAATGCTTTAAAGACTAATTTGCTTATAAAAAGCTAATACAATATTATTGATTTAACATTTGTAGTTAAACAAATAATGTTCTACTACCAAAGTTGTAACCCATTATTGTTTTGTGAGCTTATCTTTGGCAATGATTCTTCTGTTCTAAAATTTTCTTTTCAGAGAACTGCCCATGTTCTTCTGATATTCTGCTTTTCTCCAGCAGTATTGAGTGGGCAGCAATCTACTGGACTCCATTGTGATAGCTGTAGTTAGGTAAAGAACACTTGCTTTCTTGTCAATTGAGATTTGTAGCTCAGACACTCCAGCAGTGAGTTGAACTTGAAACTGATTTAAAACTTAAGCTATGAAAGTTGCACTGGGCTAAAGCTGGAAAAACAATACCAGCAATAACAGCAAAGCAATCTATAGATGAATAGAAGATTGATAAAAATGTATGGATCAAAGAGAAATTAGAAAGTGATGCTGCGGGCAGAGATAAAAAAAGAGAGAAAAAAGATAACATTTTAATAGTTTTTCTTCATTTTTTATGATTGTTAATGCTTTCCCTTGTTTCTTGACAAAAATTTCATATTTCTGTTCAGTACACTTTTATATATTTCTTTGTTTTCTTATTCTTCTAATCTGTGATCCCTTCAAAATAAATTTAATAACTCATAGAAAATGTTGTTGTTCTTATTTCCAGGCTGGTTAGACTAAATGGCCTTTAATTACTTCTGACTATAGTCAATATCCTTGACTGTGTGGAAGTAAAAAAGTCACTGAGTACTTTCATTTGCCAAAAATTATTATAAACATGGGAAATGCAATGGCAAATAAGACACTTTCTACCTTTTCAGTTTGGATTCCCCCCATAGTAAAGTCTAAGACAAGGGTTGGGATGCAGGTAATTCATTTGCGAACTGATTCCAGAAGTATAGTAGGCAGTGGGGAGAATGAGACAAGGAATAAAGTAAAGTGAAAAAATCCCACACACAGAGGTTAACTGAAATCACTGAAATCCTCATCTTGTCCACATGGTTTTTAAGTATTACCTCAGTAGTAGAGGCTCTCTGATAAGGTTTGATGGTGAGACAGAAGGATCTGCAGACATTTTTCTCTCTTCCATTGGTCCATTCAGTTGTCTATAACCCAGCACACATTTTTGTTTGATCTTTTAGTCATGTACGTTTTAGACTCATGATTAACCAGCCAAGTCATTCAATTGCCTTTGAATTTGTGTATCTCCTTGTCTTAGGCTAATTCTTCCTCCATGCTAAGTAGAACTACCACATGGACAGCTTGTAGCTATTTCCCTTTGAATATTTTCCACACATCACTGTCCTTAAGGACACCATTGAGTGAGGATCTAGTGTGACAATTTTCCTTCTAGCCCATAACTACATTTCTAGCCAACATATCTCTGAACGAGGCCTGAATTTTCCTCTCCTGCCAGCTGGTCCTGTGAAATCTTCCACCAGGCAAAAGGCATTTAGTTGAAGGAGATCCATTAGTGTAACTGAGGTAAATGAAATTTATGTCTGGGTCCAGCACTGTGTTGTTTACTTGTGCTTTCTGGAACCAGTTGGGCTCAATATCAAATATACTCTTTCCATTGTATAGTAGTGTTTTTCTATGCTCATCAAACATTATAAATTATTGTTTATGAAAATATACAGCTTAAGAAGTTCACTTCAATTTTATGGTTAGTTCATACCCTATGGTTGGGTGTTCAGTTTCTAATGGGTTCCAGGAGCACACTCAGAGCTGCTATTTGAATAGTTAGTAGTTTTTAGATGCATAAGACATGTTTTCTTTCTAAAAAGTGGGGAGTAGTGTTGTGACTTTCCTATTAGGGTTTGCCAGGGACTCCACAAACTTTTTAGCTATAAAAGATGCCTCTTCAGAATGGATCTTCAAGGCCATATAATCTGAGCAGAAGTAAGGAAGTTTACCTAACAGCCTACAACTGCCTTAAACTCTCTTGTTCTGAAGCTCCCTAATTCTTAAGGTCTTCCAAGGGAGTTGTGAAGTGTTTGGTTCTGTCTCCAAAGTTCAAAGAGGCTCATTAGGTTTTGTACCTTGCTATTTTACTAGGTACTTTAGGTTTTACAGGATACATCTTTGCCTATTCTTGAAATGTATTTTCAAAAGATATTAGAACACCACATATATAGTATAAGATCCTTGAAATATGTCAAATCCATTTCTCCTTCCTGATCTTTATGCTATTATTGTCATATATTTTGCTTTTAGGTATGATATAAGCCCTAATACTTATAAAGGCAGTTATCATTTAAAGATATTTAAGTATTTTTTTAAAAAATCACATATTTATCAATGAAATTACCATTTGCTCTACATTCATTGTATGGTTCCACATGTCTACTTGGCACCATATTCATTCTTCCTGAAAAACTCCCTTTCATTATTTTAATAGAGCAGTTCTGCTGGTGATTATTTCAGCTTTTTTAATGTCTAAAAATTTCTTTATTTTTGTCTTTGTGTTTGAAAGATATTTCCCCTGGATAAAGAATTCTGTTTGACAGTTTCTTTTTCTTTGTTCCTTTTCTACTTTAAAGATATTGTCCCATTTTTTCCGAGCCCTTACTATTTCCAATAGGAAATCTGTTCTCATCCTTATTTTTGTTCCTCTCTATATAACCTGTCCCATTTTACTGAACTGCATGAAAGATATTTTTCCTTATAATTGGTTTTAAGCTTTTTGGTAATGATAGGTTTTTGTGTAGTTTTCCTCATATTTTTTGTGCTTGTTGTTCAATGGGAATCTTAGATCTGTGGGTTCATAGTTTTTTAAATCAGATTTGGAAAAAAAAAAGTCATTATTTCTTCAAATGTCTTTTTTTTTTTTTTCTGTTCTGCCTTCTCTCCTCTCTTATCTCCTGCAAGGACTTCAAATATATGTGCCTCTGGAAGTTGTCCTGCAGCTTACTGATGAGCTGTTTTATTATTTACTTGTTTATTTATATATTTATTCATTTATTTATTCATTCATTAATGCATTCATTTATCTAGTATTTCTTTTTCTCTGAGTATTTCATTTTGTACATTTTCTATTGAAATACCTTCCAAGTCACTCAGTTTTTTTCTGCAATACCTATTTTTGTGCTAAAACCCAGTGTATACTTTTTATTTCATGAATTCTGTTTTTTATTTCTCGAAGCTTGATTGAAGTGTTTTTATTATCTCACAAATCTCCACTTAAATTTTTGAATGTATGCAATACAGTTATAATAATTTCTTTAATGTCATTCTCTAACTAATTATATTATCTGGGTCCGTTTGTGAGTTAGTTTTGATTTCTTTTTTTCCCTCATTATGGGTCTTGTTATCCTTCTTTGCATGCCTGGCAATTTTTAATTGGATGTCATATATTGTGTATTTACCTTATTGAGTTCTGGATTTTTAAAAATTCTTAGATATCTTCTTGAGCTTTCTTCCAGGATGCAGTTATTTGTAAACAGTTTTATCCTTTTGATACCTGCAGTCAAATTTTTCTATTTGGGACCAAAGTAGTGCTCAGTATTGGGCTCATTATTCTTTACTAATGAGGCAAAGTACCTTACGTTCTCTATAAAATGCACTGTGAATTGAAGATTTTCCAGGTTGGTTTATGGAAAAGTTACTGAGTGTATGAGTGATACACTGTATGAGTGACAATCACCAAATTCCCTGATTCTTAGACATAATTCTTTTCCTGGCCTCAAGTAGTTTCCTCACATGCATGCACAGATCAGTGCGCTCTTGAATACTGGGATAATTCTCTGTTGGTTGCTGGGCTTCTCTTCATATGTGGCTTTCTTTTCTTTGGTATTCGATCCTACAAACTCTGGCTGCCTTGGTCTCCCCAAACTTTCGTCTCTATCTCCACATCCCAGGAGGTCTGTTGGGCTTGTACCTCGGTTTCCACTCCTCTCTTTTGTAGTCTACAAACTCTGGAAAACTGTGGGGCTTACCTCATTTCTTTCCCAACTTTCAGGGATCATTGTTCTTCATTGCCCCCAGTGCCTAGAAAATCATTGTTTTGTATAATTGATCTGGGTTTTTTTTGTTGTTGTTATTTTTTTAAGCAAGAAGGTAAATCCAGGCCCTGTCACTCCATATTTGTCAATAGAGGAAGTCATTTTCTGGCTATTTTTAAGATTTTAAGATTTTCTCTTTGTTCTTGGGCTACAAGTATATTAATATGATGTATCTAGATGTGGTTTTCTTTGTATTTTTCCTGCCTATATTTCATGGTGCCTATTGAATATATGATTTGGTATATATTTTTTTCAGTTCTGTGAGTATTTCAGCTATTAAATTTTCAAAAATTGCTTTATTACAACTTTCTCCTTCTCACTCTGTCTCTCATTCTCACCCCTTTCTAGGATTGCAATTATTCTTATTAGAAAAATTTCACTATATCTCTTATATCTATAGTATTTAATTTTCCACATATTATACTTTCAAAAAATTCTCCATGCTTATTTGTAGATATTTTAATATGACCTTCAAACCAATGTATTAATTATCTTTTTCACTACTTCCAAACTGCTATTAAATACACACACCGAATCACATTTTATTTAATTTTTTTCCTCTATGTCTAAAGAGCACCATAAAAAGAAAACTCAAGATTCAGATTATGAGAAATGAGAAAATATTTACTCTTCTACTTTAGTACTAAAATCAGATTTATCTTGGCAGTCCCAAGAAAATCATTCTTTCTAACAACTTAGCCCCTAAATTATATTTTACATTTTGGATATAGGGGTATGTTGAGGATTTGTCTCATATATTCATCTGACTCTGTTTTATAATCAAATTTCTACTACTATGTTATAAATAATTTCTGCCTCTTCCTCTCCCAACCAATCCTATAAATCTTCCAACCTCAGTTCAAGAAGCCCCTTTATCCAAATTAATCCTCTTCCAGATTGACACTCTCAGCAGTAACCACTACTACCAAGCACATAACTACATTTTGCCCTCAAATCATGAATGTGATATTTTATGCACATATGTATTTACTCTTTCCCTGGAATAAAAGTGATAAGGGCAAAATTAATGTGTTCAACTTCTTTCAGTTCTTCTGAACTATAATTTTCTGCTCAAAACAATACATGGTGCATCAAAGAAGTGTCAAGTTTTCACACACAGATTAAGAGTAAATGAATCAATGTGTTCTTTGGGTAAAAGAATTCTTATTTCGTGTTCATTCTCAATTGTATTTATATAAATTAATGTTCATTTTTGGTAGGTCTCTTTTGTTTTATCTTTTCCCACTTATTTATTTTTATTTTTTGGTGCTCTTTTTCTTAGCCTAGCATACCATCTATCTACTGCCCCTAAGTAACTTTAATTTATTTTCCTCTTCTGTGTTCATTGACATCTTAATTAATGAGCCATACTTGTTTAAAGGAATTCACCAGAACATGAATGATGAGATTCATTTAAGTTCCGTAGCATCTATACCAGTTTTATCAAGTAATTACGGTTTCCCATCCTTTTCTTTTAGATCAGGTTATTGCCCGAACTTTAAAATCTGGACCAAAAAGCCCAATATGGTTTTTCTGTGTTCCATGATCCATGCATACTCAACAACATGATTTAGTTTTATTATCTATGAGAAATTCTCAGCAACACTATTTTTCCCTCATGCAGTAAGGAAAATGTAAGGAAATGTACAATTTTTCTACTATATACTCTTCATAGGCAATTGCTAGGGGTTATTTGCTGTTTTTAAATTTCCAATTACTATTTCTTTTAGCTGCTCTGCCTCTTTCTTCATCAATAACATTGTTGTGGTCTCTATTTTAAATATTATTGAGCAGCAGTCTAGTTTAGTGCAATGGTTTCCAGAGTGCAGTGAGTTCAAGATGTTTCATTGGGATACAAAAACAAAGTGTTATATTGTCTTACAATTATCTTTTTATCTAAAAATAAAAACAAATTGATATTTACTCTTATTTCCACAGTAATTGATATAAACAAATGCATGTGATTTATAAATGGATATTGTCATTATGTTATTATTTATAATACCCATGTTTTAAACACCATTGGTGGATTGTTCAATGAGTTTGAAATTTCCCCCCATAGCTTATTAGTCTAGTGGGCTGGAGTAAGTCACCCGGCTACTCAGTGACTTTATTATATGTTTTTGTAAATAGGAATAAATCAATCTCTCCTTCACAGGATATTGTGATATTATGAGAATTATTCTACACAAAGTTCATTAAAAAGTGCTTTGTACATGTATGTACTTAATCAGTATTACCTATTGATTATTATTGTGTCCAATCATAAGCACCATTTCAATCTATCTTTTTAGATAGTTCTTGTTATTCTTTGGGCCAAAGGTTGGTTAATGCCAATCACTCCTACAACTGACTTTACTTCATTTTTCGAGGGTTTTAATTTTTCATCCTTTAAATTAATTATTATTTTTATTTCTTCTCTTTCCAGTATTCTATCATGAAGTGTCTTTTAAATAAAATTATGCAAAGTAATTTAATTTATTTTAAGTGGAACATTCTAATACACAAGTAAGCATTTAAATCCTACCTATAATGAAAAATAAATTTATTAAACAATTTTATATTCATCTTCTTATCAAAATAAAAACAGGAGGTATACAGACATATAAAAGATGCATGACCTTCAGTAATTCAACAGCTACTGGGAAAGACAATGACATACAGGAGAAGTATAATGTAATCTTGGTATTTTTCTTCCTCATGTCAGCATCCTTTAGCATCAGAAGTAAGTCAACAGTTTCCTTGCTGTTTTTCTTGAACTTGCCCCCTCTCCTCCAGTGAGTTTCCCTGGAACCTGCTGCCCCAAGCGCTGGTGTGTGTCACCGTTATTTTTCTGCCTGGAATTTGGAGTGTTGATAAATTTCATAGAGTATCCCCTCCTCTCCATTTGAGCTAGCAAGAAGGTAGAGTAGGGCAAGCCTCTCTTCCCCTTTGTTCTTATCTTCTCATACTTCCCCAAACTGTCAAAATAGTCTATGTAAGTATATCAGTGTTTTCATTGAATATTGGAGACCATTTCATAAGGGAATTGCAATGTAATTTCTCCTGAAGCATTTGAGAGACTCTGGATTCTGAGTATGTGCCTTAATATAGAAAACATTATCCTAGGTTTTTCTGGTTTATTTTATTGTTCCCTCCTGACTCAGTTTCCTGAATAATTAGTAAACATCAGTGATCCTATATTTCACCTCTTTTGTCTCTTTCCCCTCAATTTAGAGCAATAAGGTATCGCCAAAATTTTGAGGAAGAATGTTTAAGAATACATAATGCCACTTTATGTATTCATAATGCCACTACCTATGAACAGTTAAAACCTTGGCTTGCAGAAATTCTTTCACACTATTAAGGAATGTCCCTTCCTTAAAAATCTTTCCTCATTGGCTCTTATTGTAGTACTAGAAAAACCCACCAAAGCTTAAATATTGAGGCATTGTACTGAACCTTTGTAAGTGAGGGTTATGAATTATATAGATGCCTTTATATTATTTTAAAAAAATAGCAAAAGATTTATATTTGAAATTGTTGAAACTGGCTGGATTTAGCCTAGACCTGCTATTATGATTGTCAATTTAAACAGGTCTCATCCCTATTTATGGTTATGCAAAACTTAACCTATCTCTTGTGTATAACCCCTCTACCCTCCTGTTGGATATCCATATGGAACACCTTGTGACTGACCTCTATTCTGTACTTTCCTGTCCCAGAATCTTGATCTCTGACAATGGTTATATGCTTGTAACTCACCCTGGTTTGGTATCCACCCTACCATGTTCAACTCCTTAATGTTTATTAATGAAGGAACCTGTGTCCTGCTCCACCCCAGTTATTCATTAGCATCCCAACGGTATAAAATGTTAAAATTTCTTCAGTTAAGGGGGCTGATATGAGATTGTACATCTCCAGTTTCCCCCTGGCGAATACATCCTCTTTTGCCTCTTAGCCTAGTTGGGTGTGCCTGTCTACTCTGCCGTGCTTAGAGAAGAAATCCAGACGAGAAGCACATGGGCCCCTCTTCACAAAGACATCTTTCTCTTCTTAATCTCATCTTCTCACTATGATTATTCATTCTATGACTATGTCTGAGCTGTTAACTCTTTTCTTTCCCAAATGTGTGCTTTTCAGGAATCTAGCTTTGAATTGTTGCTTTTCATTCCTATTTTCAATCTAGTAACTAATTTCTCTGTTTCTGTACTTCATAGAAATCTTAGCCTGCATCTTTCTTTTCCCTAATACTGAACTGAATTAGTGTGTTTACATTTCTAATTTCTCACCAAAATGCAAGTTTCTTGGAGACAGTAATTTCATTTTATCTTTGTGGAATATACAATATTGTCAGATACAAAGAACAAGACAACACACTTTTCTTGAATTAAATTGAATTGAAATAATAACAGAATTAATCCAGGAGGGGAAAGATCAATATTTTGAAAATGTGTATAGGAAAGGAATGAAATTATTTCTACAGAAAATAAAAATAAATTATTTTGGGAGATAAAAGAGTAAGAGAATTGGCACAATCTAATTTGGCACAAACATAGGATAGGAAAAACCAACCTGAGCTGGCAGAATTACTCTGATTTCAAGATGACAAAATTCACTTAAATGCTTTTCACTTTGGACACTGATTTCCATTTCCTCTGAATTTCCATTCTTTTTTTTTAACCACTTTAGTTAATTAAGTATATTAGGAAAAAAAGACATTTGGGTAATCTATGGTTTTGAGTATATGGAAATTTAACAGTGATATAATTGTAAAGTTTTCTGTGTTTGTATTATAAGGAAACAAAATATTGGCATTCAACTAGAGCACAATAAAAATGAGGTTGGCAGTGGAAAACAGTTTGTTTAATTACAAAAGTGAATTTACCCAAGTGATATTTTCTTGGGTGAAAAGATGGGAAAATTGATCCAAATTCCCATTATATGTCTCAGGATGTTTAAAATTAATAGCACTTTAAATAACCTAGTATATTAAGTTTGCTCCTTTAGGCTAAGTTGTGTAAATGAATGAATAAGCAAGTTTTCCCTAAGTTTTAAGTACCATCCCAAAATTATAAGATTTCCAGATAGAAATAAATTTAAAAGACAGGGCCTCCTGGCCTTCATTACAAAAGAACTGAGTAAATTAACTCAGAACACAGTGGGATTTTATTATCAAGGAAGAAATTAGTTCAATGTCTTTTTAAATACAATTTGGAAACAGCAAATTCACTGGAAGGCAAAGTAAGAAATATATTTGACTGTCAAAAAGAAGCATTCCTTAACTTATTTCAGATCTTTGTGTTCTTTCATTTCTCTCTCCCTTTCTTACTCTCTCTCTCTCTTTCTATCTCTATCTTTTAGTGGCACTGACTAATATTCTTCTTTTTACCTAGTACACAGGGCCAGGAATAAGGTGCCAAAATCTATATAGGAATTTAATTTAACTATCTTAGGTTCAAGAGATAATTAACCAGCTTGTGAACTGGTTAATTAATCTTTCACTCATTCATTTGCAAACCATTTCCTTTTTGTGCCAATTCTACTATTGCTACCTACTCTACAAAGATGAATCAGGCAAGATAGCTTTGTCAAGGTGCTCAAAACACCAAGTGTAGTCACTGCCAACAATGACCATCTATTGAATCACTTGTGAAGTTTTAAAGTATAGATACAGGCCAACTTCAGACATATTGAATTTAAATCTCTGGGAGTGGGACTAATTGTTCACATTTTCTGGAAAGGTACATATATAACTTCAATATTTGCCAAGTTATGAACACTGCTGGCAAGTGGGACAAACAAAAATCCAATTTACTGTAATTGGTATAATAATGATATAAAAAGGTATAGTTTTCATTGCATCTTTTGTAGTTCTCGCCAAGTTTGGGGTAAAAAATCTGGGCCTGAACTGAATAGTTGGTTAGGTGTTTCAGCAACTATAAATTTTGGCTTCCTTCCGTTAGAGACCTAAAGAATTCTATCTCAGTAAAACTACTTTGTCAAATGCATGTATCATATCATTCCATCAAAAGTACCTTACAATAAGGCACACATGTTATTTTACAAAATTCAGGAATTAGTCAATGAATTTTTTAATGAATTACTGTTTGTCCAACAGCTTTTAAGTTTTGGAGATTTAGCTGCGAATAAAATAGACTCATTTCTTGTTTTCCAGGAGTCGATATATTAGTGTAGGGAAAGAGACAATAATTTTATGACCTACTGGTTAAATAAATTAATTTCAGGTAAAAATAAACACTAAGATGAAAATAAAGTGTATTATCACAGAATGTGACTTGGGGAAGGGAGACACTTTAGTCAGGATGGTCAGAGATTATATTTAAATTGATTCAGGACAATTAAAAGGAGGCTGTTGGAAGAAAGGCACAAAGATTACCACCTCCAGGGAAGCAATCTCACCACATGGAGTGTAGCAAGGAACATAATGCTACCACCCATTCCATAGTTTGCAATTGCCCTGGTTATCAACAAAAGCATGACTCACACAGGCACTGCATGGAACATTTACTCAAATAGAGAAGAGACAAAGCCAAATCAGATTCAACAGTGGGCATCAGTACTTCATAGCCAATGGCTATAGCTCCACAGCAGATGCATGTATCCCTCTTGTGTCACAAGAAGAAAGATCCTACTTCCTCCTCTACAAGAAAATACACAGCATTTGGGGTTGGCTAGTGTATTAGTCAGCCAAAGGGGTGCTAAAGTAAAATACCAAAAATGGGTTGGTCTTATAAAGGGTATTTATTTGGGGTAGAAATTCAAAGATACCAGGCCATAAAGCGTTAAGTTTCTTCTCTCACCACAGTCCATTGCCACGTGTTAGTGGCAAATGCATGCTATGGAACATAGTACTAGTCTGATGATATTATCTCATAATTGTAACAAATGTTCCACAACGTTGTGGTGTGTTTGTGTAAGGTTGTTGTATGGGAATTCCACATGTGTGCATGATTGTTTGTAAGTTCACAACTTCTGTAATAAAAATATATTTTAAAAATGACTACAGGAGGCTTTAATCTTCATTTATCTGCAATCTAGCTCATATCAAAAGCATGACTAGGATATAACAAGAACAGTGTTGGCAACCAAGCATTACTGTAGTCACTAATCTACTGTTCCTAAATTTTTATTTAAATCAATGCCTACTTTAAGTATAAAAGCCACATGTCCTCCTTTATTTATTATTTTAAGTGTAAGAGATGAGTTTTTCCCCCAATGCTTTACACCAAAAGGACTAGTTGTTAAAGTGAGTGTTCTACTGTAACATCTACCCTTGACATAGGTTTATTGCTATAAACCTTTCACCAAAACCTCTTTTGTACTAATTTAAATGACAAAATTGAATATATGAATTTTCTATTAAATATCAGTAATAGCATTGATAAAGAGGTGGTATATAAAAATATTCCTCAAATGTGGCTACAATGATGCTCTGTCATTTTTAAGGGATATTATATTGTTTTTACCTATGAATAATTTAAGATTTAAACTGGGCTACTGAATTTGTTGTTCAATTCTAATGATAACATATCTAATACTTAATTTCTTTTTGAATGCTAAGCATTCAAAGGATCAGATTGTGTAATCAGATTCACACAAAACAAAACCTGCCCTTCCCTCAAGCTTTATTAATGATTTCAAGGATGGAGGCAATCAAGGGGCTCAGGTGGAGAAATGAAGGGTCTGGAACATTGAAGTTACCTGGCATCAGTAAAGCATTCTCTGTTCCAGAATAAATGAGTTATTTAAATGAATCATATAAATTATTGCTTCAAAGGGTGGTGAGCCTTTAAGTTATGAAAAATTTCTTTTATATATATCCCAGAAAGTTGTATAGCTTCCATGACATTCTCTATGAAGATATGCATTGTAATCCATATTCAGGGCAGATTTACAATAAAAAATTGTTAACTCTAACTCCTGGTATATACCAGTAGTCTATTTACTCAAGGTTGACATCTCATGACAAGGGGAGACAAGACCAGGGAGTGTCCCACCATTTCTCAAAAAGAGACTGAATAGATGCTGGCCAGTTACTTTAACTCCTTCCTTCCAAATACACCAAAAGAGTTTAGGATAAATGGCATCACAAAGGAACACTACAAGAGAGAAAATAGTAATTTCACATGCCAAAAATTCTAGAAAACTTGGTTGTGAGTCTACAATGAAAAGTCTTGAAAAACATAATGTGGCTAACATAGAATTGAAGGCATAATAATTGCTCTAACTTTGGTGAGGAAAATTCTTGAGTATTATGAAAAAAAATCAACATTTTAATATCTCTAAGAGTGTTTACTAATAGTCCAAATGAGGCAAACACTCTCATTAGTAAAATTATAAAATTTCTCTCAATTGTTGTGAATACTAATATAATGACATGGATTATGACTAGGTTTATTAAAACAAGAAAAAAAAACAAACCTAGAAATCCTTTTAACAAGAAGCACATGGAACATTGGCTTATTGGTGTGTTTATACTAAGCATTTGTAACTATGTGAGAGTACATTGCTATTTGTGAATTTTGAATTTACAATGAGCCTTAATACACATTTGAGTCTGAATTTTTCAATATCCTTATCTTCCTGGGTAATCATATTTTGGGGGCTATAAAACACATATCTCTTTCCTTGCCTTGCCTTGGTGTGCTTTGCCTTTCTTTTCCTTTCTCTCTTCTTCTTTCCCTTCTACTTTACCTGCCTTCATTTTTGTCCTTCCTCTCTTCTTTCCTGCTTTCCTATTTATTTGAATACGTGTTTCTGGTTCTTTTTATTCATAGCATTGCTTGCAGTTAACTGAAAGTTGAGATTACTCAGCTAGAGACCTTAGATTCCACATTCAGCCCCCTCAACCTTAGTTTCCTCATGTTCAAATGAGAGGATAGAATGTGGTATTTCTAAAGGCCCCTCGAGTTCAAATAGTCTAAACATTTGGAGAAATATTTCCTTTCTAAGTGCTGATACTTTACTGGTAGCAATGTGTTCAAATCCCTGTTCCTCATGTGAGACTTGAAACTAATGCTATTTGTTAATTCCATTAAATATAGAAAATGTGTAAAGCCATTTGAAGAAAAGCAGTGTCTCCATAAGAACTTTGGATATGTTAAGTGAACATAAAAATAAAATAAAATAAAAATTCAACTAGTCAATTTATCAGTATTTCATAAAAGTCCACTTTATTTGATGCATTTATTCTAGTTTTCAAATGAATTCAGACTCCAAGGACAGTCATCAGTATCAAGGGCCTGGCATAATGGTCTTTATTCCTTCACTAGGCATGGCCCTTGCACTGGGGGGATTCTTGCCATCCTGTTAGAGAATGTAGCAGGACTCCCGAGGATAAGATTTCAATATTTTTTCGTTATTTCGTGGCTCTCCACCCACCGAGACAATGTCCCATGAACAATTGAACATAATCATATACCTTAGACACTTTCCCCAGGTGAACCCCTTCCCACGCATCCTCCCATCACTGACATCCCACTCCAGTGATCTTCCCTGCCACTGTTGTGACCCTTCTGTGATCCAAAACCTCTCCAAAAATGAAGCCAACAAAATAACAAAATAAAACAAATACATAAATGAAATAATAATTTTAAAAATAACCAATAAACTGCAAAAAATAAAAATTGAAATAATAATTAAAAAATTTTTTTAGGCATTGTGCCTTTCATCATGTAAGATCTGTTATCTTGTATGTACAGTGACGTTTTCTTCCATATATTACTGCAGTGTCTTACTTTTTTCATTTTATCTTCAAAGAAGCTTTAGGATACAGAAAAGGCACAGAAAATATAGGGGATTCCCATATACCCAATGCCTTCCCCTTTTTCCCCTCTCCCCTAATTAATAACATTTTAGATGCGGACAGTGCATTTGCTACGACTGACGTACAAATATTGAAGCATTGTTAGTAACCATGGTCAATGGTTTACATTATGGTTTACATTTTGGATAATACACTTTTATGGATTTTGAAGTGGCCTGTATCCATTATTGCAAGATCATGCTGAACTATTCTATGCCCTAAAAATGCCCCATGTTCCATAAAACTTTTATAAAAATTTCACTTTTTCACTGTTCAAAGAAAGGGACTTCTTTTATTAACAATAATCATTTATTATACTTGATTTTCCTAAAACATTGATTATCCAATATGTCCAAACAGTGTTCTAATTGCTTCACAGATATCTCGTTTAATTCTTATAGTGAGTCTGTGAGATACAGAGTTTTCATACTTAGAAAGTTTAAATTTAGTTTAATGTACATATACATTTGCCAGCTATAAAGGACTTTATTTGGAAACACATTATCTTCCTTAAAATCTTTGTGCTTACTTTCCAAAGCTTCAGAAGCATTTCTTTCTTATGGTCTCTTGTAGAAAAATACATTGCTTGAGAGAATTTAACTCATGGAAAATTATCAAGATTAGGGATAAAAACAGTTTTGACAATATATTGTTGACATATTCTGTATAGTAAGGTGTAATATGTTCTAAATAATCATGCACAGAAATCACTTTTTTGTCTTTACATCCACAGGAATTAGTTCATATCAATTTTAAATTGTTTGATTTTTATTGACTTTTATTGATATTTTGCCATCACCAATTTCCACAATTTCAATAATGATAATAAATTCATATAATTAAAGTGTAGATTCAAGAAATTTAAGTAAAATATATCTAATCTAGTAGATTTTTATATGCTAAGAAGAATGCAGAACTGCAAGAGAAGAACATGGGTATTTAGTCTTTGCACTGAAAAAAACTTGCTATGGTACTTTGGGTAACCTACTTAACATTTTTCAATTTCAGTTAAATAATTTTATTTTATCAACTCTATTATTATGGATTCCCAATGTAGAAAGAGCTGGAAAAAATCTTTTTGGTAATTCAATCAACATCTATATTTTTTGGTTGAGTAAACTGGCAAACATATTTGTTGATGATAGAAGCCAAAGACACCCGAATATTGAGGAAGCCTGCAGTCTTTGGGAAGAAACCAAGCCTTGTCAATATCTTGATTTTCAATTTCTTCTAGCCTCAAATTGTGAGCCAATAAATTCCCTTTGTTTAAGTCAACTCATTGTGTGGCATTTATGATAGCCTTGTTGACAAACTAAGATAATTACTATGTAATTCTCTTTAAAACAAAAAACAAAAAGCAAATTATTAGTGTCAGGGTAGTTCTTTTTGTGCCCTAGCAAAATAATCACATAGCCAAATAACCTAAACAAACAAGAAATTTAAAAATTAATCTGAGCAAAAGCAGTTTTAGAAGGCATTTTTAGATATTTTAGTAAGTTATACATGTTGTGAGTGTAATGATTGTTAATACATAATGATTCTAAAAAATTAAAACAAAATGTTTTCTATTCTATGCACTCAATATTATACATACCATCGCAATTAAAAAAAAAAAACCTTATCAAGGTCACATCTAGCTTGTAATAAACAATTGTTAACAAGTTTGTTGAGTTGTTTACCATTGTTCTGATTTCCAAGCAAGCAACAACTTCATTAAATTTAAGGCAATTAATTTTAGCCTTCTTTAAATTGAACCTAATGAGCCTACAGAATTCATTACCAGTGAAGGTCACAGAACTAACTAGATTCCTGAATTTATCTTTATTTCTGATTGTATGATTGACTTAGTTGACTTTTGAGATATCTATCAACCAGCAGCTGATCAGGGCTACAGTGCTCTAATAAGAAAAGGGTCACAATGGATTCTGTGGACCATATGCATCATATTAAGCTCCAATATCTTTTTCTAAGTATTTAATTCTAAATTTGTGAAAAAGGTGACTTAAATATTGAAGTCTCTTATGCTTCTTAACAAAACAAAACAAAAGTCTCTGCTTAAGCTAACATGTTTATATGTTCTTTTATGCACTTTTAAAAATTCAGTGGGACTATTTTACTTTACTTTCACAAGTCAAGCAATATTTTATTTTATTTTATTTTATTTTATATTTTATTTTAATTTAATATAACTTTATTTTATTTTATTTATTTTATTTTATTTTATTTTAGTATTTGTTTTTGTTTTCATAAGTCAAGAAATTACCAAAAGCAGCTTTTGGTCATGAATAGTATGAATATAATAGACCATATTAAAATCAGTGTAAATGCACCAAGCAAGCCATATTTTGGCCTCAGTGGCTGAGATTGCATAGAAATGTATTTTATAAACCATATTTTGGTGTTAATTTGCTTGTTTCCTCACTTTTTATATTTATTTATTTGTCCATTCACTTCTTGAATTGTTATTGGTTAAATAACTACAGAGCAGTAAGCATTGTACTGAGTGATGGGAATAAGAAAATAAATTATAAATGGATCTTCCTCTAGAGAAATTTAGACTCTGGTGAATGAAGTAAGGTAAACATTCAAAGTAAATTAAAGTGTAATTACATCTGCTAGCATAGATGTCTGCCAGACACATTAAGAAGACTAATAAGCATTTGGACAATATACCTCCTCTTTATAAAAATATTTATTTATTTATTTATTTTTATATTTGAGGCACCAGAGATTGAACCCGGGACCTAGTAAATGAGAAGCAGGCACTCAACCACTGAGCTACATCCACTCTCCAAAAATGTTAGTTTTATAATTTCGCTTTCTCTTCTAGTTGCCTTCAGCTGAAGCATTGGTCTTCTTTGGCCTACTAGATCTTATCTGAAGTTGAAAACTAGAAAGGCTCTTGTGTTTGTAGAGTGTGTATGTGTGTGTTCAACATTATCCTAGCTGTATTGTATAGCATCAACTTTGGAAATATAAGACAAGATATAGGAGGACCAGATTGGAACCTATTGAATAAAACTGGCAATCAAATTTTGAGTCTCTGTATTAAGGCCTCAGAAAGGCAGATGTAAAGGAAGAAGGCAAAGACACACTATTCAGAATTTGGATAATAGGAGTTAAAGGGGAAGGAGGCTTTAGTAATTTGATTCTATCACTTGAAATGAAGTAAACAGGTTTGAGGAGAACAGATTTGAGGGGGAACCCATGGAGGAAGGTTTAGAGCATGTTAATTCTTATGTGCTTGGGTGAATCCCAGAAGAAGATTCCAAGTAAGCCCAACAGTTTCCATCTTCAATCAAAGTGGCTGAAATTTAATTAATGTTGTGAATTTTGAATAAAATATTTGTAGTTTTATTTTTTATTTCAGTATATGTTTGACATCTTCTATCAGGCAATTGAAAAAAAAACAAAATTTTATTATTTAAAATTCACACAGCTCAATGAATGTAAACAATTAAACTTTCTTTCTTTTAGTTTATAGCATTTATGTTTCCAGAGTTATTATAATGATAACTGGACTAATATTTATGGGATACCTATTCTAAGTTATGATCTGAACAAGAGGGTCATTTAATATATACACACACACACACACACAAATTCGGAGTAAGGTGCACCGAACAAGGAAGAAGAGTGAGAGTAGAGAGGTCAAAGAGAACATCACTTCAAGAAAGAAGTGGTCAGTGCTTTCAAATGGTTTAGATTGGTCAAATAAGATGGCTGAAAAAAAAACATTGAATATTTCGTATCAAAAAGGATCTCATAGTTTTATTTGAATTTGGCACGTGGAAGCCAAATTTCAAAATTTTCAAATAAAAAGGAACTGAGAATGTGAACACAGAAATGTTAATTTATACTGTAGTGAAACTGACTGAGAAGGGAATGAGAATTGGCAATGGCTAGAAGAGTTCATGGTAAAGTAAGTTGTTGAATTTATGATGTATATTTTTAGGTTTGAGTATAGATCAAACCTCAAGAGGCATTTCAGCTAGTAGCAAAGGTACCAGTCAAGAGGGAAAGATTGCAAATAAGAGAAGACAAAAAAAGCTTAGAGTGAAATCTGGAGTAAATAGAAGTGATCAAACCAGGATCTGAGGTGAATGACAGATATTTAAAAAGAGATAAGAGGTGACAGATTTGTAGGTATACAGGCAAAAATAAGAGGAATTGTGTTTTTGAGGGCTTTAATTTTAGGTATTGGCTGCTGAGGGAATTATTGTTTAAATCGCCTTTTTATTTCTATTTGTCCATTGAATGTGGAATGGAATTCAGAATAATTTAAATTCAAATTTAGCTACTACTTACTAGCTGAGTGACATAGAGCAAATAAGTTAACATTTATGAAGATTAGTTCTCTCATTTCTAAAGTCATTTCTATCTTAAATTGTTTCTGTAATAATTAAATGATGCACTATTTGCAAAATATTTAGTAGTATGAAACAAAATGAAAGATGATCAGCAAATGTTTCTTTTCCTTCTATTAGGACACAAAAGTGAGCAATGTGTTTTAATTTTTACAATGCATTAATCTTGGATTGCTCAAGGAACTAATTGCTAGTACTTTGATTTTAATATACTCTTTTACTCACATTAAAATGTTTACACATTTTAAAAAACAAATACTTTCCATTTAACAACTCTCCTAGAAGAACCTAAAGGAACAAGAAACTACATAAAATAATGAATGTATTTTTAATTACTTATTTATTTTTCTATGTTCCATGCCAGTGATGGATGGTGCCACACAAGAATGCTCTCTGTATTATACCTAAATTAATATTAGCAGAATTTATGCTACATTTATCTTTTTCAAAAATAGCTGGTTGCAGTTTTATATAGTTCTCCCCTTCCCCTTTTATTTTATGCCTCTTTCAAGCAAGACTGATTTGAAGGAAAAATCCACAGCTGTGGTTTCCTGACAGGATTTTCAAATGATGGCAGCAAAGAATAAAACTTAAATTTCCTAAATATCCCTTGTTTAAACTGCACACATCTATGGTTTCCTTTGTGAATTTTAGGAATACTTTTTGTAGGTTGGCTCTCTCCCACATATCCTGTATTAAAAAATCTACTTGTAACAAGAAGTATTTTGCCTTCCCACTTTGCAGACACTCCAAAATCAATGTCAGAGTAAAAGATTCAATTAGGAAAAAAAAAAAAAAACACTTTAAAGAAGGAACTTAGAACAAGGCTAAAATTTTCCTCAAATTACCATACTTTTGGGATGTATGTCTATCTTCAAAAAATTCACTTAAAGTTACATCCATTTCCAAAGTTATCATCTATAACTCTTTTTTCTGTACTTAAAAATATTTATTCTGTTAAATCATAACATTCTGACACATTATTTCATTAACACCCTTACCCAGGTGCATTGCTATTTGGCATTTGGTAATCTCTTCCACCAAAAGAGGTCAGGGAAGAGCTAGTACGATTGCCTGTGGAACTATAGAAAATTTTAGTGTTAAGAAGAAATGGACAGATATTTATACTTGAAATCCAGAATACTTAATAAGTAGATGACAATTTTAGTGAGAATAATAATAAGGGCATCTAATAAGAATGAGTTTTAGCTAAGTAAAAATAAGACAAAAAAGTCATGATCTAATGATATAGTTTAGTTTAACCTTATTTCAACCCAAAGTTTTCGCTTTTTTTGATCCATTCATAAATCTCTGTATCCATAATTTCATAATCTCATGCATTCAGCAAAAATTCCATACTACAGGACATTTAGGATAAGAATGAACTGGATGTTCAAGGGTATAATTATAAGAGAGACATGAATAAATTTGAAGGACAGAAAATTTTCTGTACGGTTAAGTATACAGGTGAAGAATAGTAAAATTTAAGGTCTAAAAAATGGTTAGGAGAGAACGAATGTCCTAATATACCATGTTTAATAATCAAGGAGAAGAGATGGGTGGATTTTAGAAAGGCAATTTTGTGGTGGTGTACACAGTGATCTGAAGATACAGAGATAAGACTACAAGAAGTGAGTCCAGTTAGCAAGCTGATGTAGCAGCCAGGTGCTCAATATTCTCTTAGACTAATATTGTGTTATTGGAGTACAGACAGAAGATCCTAAATATATTTTTAAGGAGGGAGTCAATAGAGCTTAATGCCTGATTTGGAGGGTATGGAGTATGGGCATAGGGGATGATGAAAGCGAGGAATTCAGGATAAATTTTGGATGCAGCTGATCAGACAATTAAAGGTACTTTGACCAGGAGGTGGGATAAAAGAAGAGTGGGTATTTTGAACTGCTTGGTTATTGCCTTATTTGGGGCATGGAGGAGTAGGGTTCTCATCTCCTACCATTGGAAGGGGTGCCCACCTCCCTATAAGAAAGCCCTGCTAGTTCCTTTGTAAGGATGGGTCTTGCATAGGAAGTGGTGCCAGACCCTACCCACCAGCCCACAGCCCACATATATCCTGTCCTCCTCCACTAATGAGCCAATCAAGGTGAAGTATGGCTTATAGCTGTGGTCAGCAGCTGACTGAAGAATTTAGCAACAAACTGGGGCTTTCCAGCTTATAGCACAAACCTGGTACCATAGTTAAGAGACTGTAGCTAAACTTTAGCTCATTACAATAGTAAATTCTCCTTCTCTGTGTGGGATTTAGATACCATTTTCTGTACATGCAATGAATGGCCAAGTATGTTAGACCATGTTAGAAAGAGAACAGTTAAGAACTCACCTATAAAAACTTCTATTAGTTCTCTCATTTCTAAAGTCATTTCTATCTTAAAGTGTTTCTGTAATAATTAAATGTCAGTCTTTCCTCCCAAGCCACAAAAACCCTCCATAACACAAACCAATATAATGCAGTTGCTCCCTCTGTTCAGGGATGAAAGGGAGAGACTTGCTCCCTGGCCTTCACCAGCTTAATAGAGCTCTTTTTCTTGATGACTCAACCTTGACGTCGACTTCTATTCTCCGCACAAGGCAAAAGAAGCAGGGAAACTGTAAGGGTCCCCTTCACCACTACCTGACCTTGGGGAACATGCAGGTTTCTTCCAGGCTTGTTTCACACTCCCCTCACCCCCCTGCTCCTTAAAAGGAAATGAATTTGGGTGTAGAAGGAGGGTCAGATGGGCCAGGACAATCAGAGTCTTTCAGTAAGATGTTCAGTGCGTGCAGCCGCACGCATTCTGCCAGTCTGTGGGGTCAGATAGGCATTTGCAGAGAAGGAAACAGGAGATGCGAATTAATACATATCCTCTCAACTCGATATGTTGACAAACTTTTTAACATCCAAGTGTGGATAACAGTGTGTAACAATGGGCACCCATACTGCTGTGGGATTGGAAATTGTCACAACTACTGTACCAAGAAATTTGCAGGATATTGTAAAGTTGTGTGTACTCTACCACTCAGCAGTTCTGCTTCTGGATGTACCATAGAGGACATCTTTTGTGTGAGGAAGGAAAGGAGCATACTTAATGTTCACTGCAACATTGTTTAGATAGCAACTTTAGAAAAGCTTAAATGTCCATCAACAGAAGAACAGGTACATAAATGGCTTGTTCTGGGTACTTTGGAAAGTGAAAATGAAAGAAATAGAGTTAGAAATATCAGCATAAGTAAATAAAAAACGAAGCTGGGAAAGTTGCAGAAGCTACCTACAATATATGATTTGTATAAAATTAAGCATGTGGGCATGTTACTTATACTTGTCTTTCACCTTATATATAAAATGGGATAAGAGGACAACCTTACAGCCATAAGGGGAAATGGGAAATACAAATGAGTTCTTCTGGCTAAGAGATTTCAAAGTGGGTGGGGAGGTCATTCCAGAGGTTACGCTTATGCGTCTCAGCAGAATATCATTGACTGCCAAAGTAAATAGTGCCTCAAATAGTGGGGCTTCTGAGAGCTCTAGAGATATCCAGACACTGTAGGTAGGGCAGTCAGCTCAGGAGTTTGATGCTTTGCCAGTGGACCTTACCTTGGAATTTATGCTCCCCAGTATGACAGAGTTGGACTCATTTGTGGTTTCTCTACACATGGCTCTTCTGCCTCTTCTTTTTGAACCTATAGTTAGGATTATAAATGATAGGTGTATGTCCAAGTGACTTAAATCTTTGGTCTGTCCACTTACCTGTTGGGCCCAGAATCTCAGTAGAGTTGCAACATCTACTCTCCAGTTCATTGGACTCACCCAGGACAACTAACAAGGTGATGATGATGGACAATGCCCATCCCAAGGGACAGAGAGAGTCTGCAACTTGCAAGCAAGATAGTCCCATCCATCTGCCCCGTGGGGTCTAAGCCCTCTCTCAATTAGAAGCAGAGTGGGCATAACCATCCCAAAATCCTCAGGACTGGGGAATGAACAATGGACTAAAGGAGACTTACAATTGTTCTATTATTGACTTTTTGTTTTTCTAGCAATGGAATAATTTGTATCATTGATATAAAGGCAGTGGCCACCAGAGGCTCTGAGAGGAGGGAGAGCGAAAACTAGGTATAATATGGGGGCATTTTCGGGACATTGGAATTGTCCTTCATGTCATTGCAATGATGGATACAGGCCATTATGTATTTTGTTATAACTTACAAAATTGCATGAGACAGAGTGTAAACTGTAATGTAAACTATAGTCCATAGTTAGTGGAAATGCTTCACTATGTGTTCATCAATTATAACAAATGTACCACATTAATGAAGGATGTTGTTAATGTGGGAAAGTGTGTTGGGGGAGAGGAGTGGGGCATATGGGAATCCTCTATATTTTTATGTAATACTTATGTAATCTAAAGTTTCTTTAAAATAAATAAATAAAAAGCTCTTGCAGATTTTGTCAAGAAAATTTCAAATTCTAGCCTGTATGTCTCCTGAAATGCAAGCTGCTGTCATATCTTAAACTTTCATGCTATGTTTTTTTCGGCCTTGAACTGTGTTGTATTATAGTGATTCTTTTATCCTGCTCCCTCCAATTTCTCCCACCGCTTCCCTGTATACAATCAGTAGTGCCATTTAAGCTCAGTGGTATCTGAATGCTGATGGGACTTGGGCTATGTGCAAAGGCTGCACAGTAAAATGTTTAAATTTAACATTTTTATTCTCACTTAAATGTGTGTGAAATACTCAACAACATATTTTTGAACTACACTGTAAGCAAATAATATATCATTTAATATTGCAGTAGAAAGCAACCTTTAACCATTAATGAATTACTCTAAAATACAGAATTTAACATATAAAAATTTGGTTTATTTTTTTTTTTGTGTTTTTTCCCCCAGGTATAATGTAATAGAGAGGTTGAAAATTGATCTCATTCAGAAAACCAATAGTTCAGGTACAAAGTAGGTAGCAGGTAAGGTCACCGTCCTAAGTGCTACATGGCTTATCAATGTGCTTTTGTTGTTTTATCCCTTCTAAAAGTTATTAGCATTGCATTACTTTGTAGCTCATCAGCATCTCCAAATCATATAATAATGATTCTACAAAATATAAACTATGAGGTTGGCTTGTGATTAATTTTGGAAACATAGAATATTCATGAGCTGTTCCATTACTATTCTTATGTATTTTAAACTCTCTTAATAACTACTTTTGGAGAAATAATTTACTCGGTCATTCAATCTGAACATGCATTTATGGTTATTAAACTCAGACACATGTCTACAGAATTCAAATATCCAATCTCGATTAAAATTAAAATGTGAAATCAACCTCCTATTCAGAACATAATTGTACTGTGTTTTGACAAGTGTATCATCATAATCTAAGTGTCAGTTTTGGATGCACAACTATTTTTTTCAATATCCAGAAACATTTTTGCCCCTTTATCAGATAACTTGCTTATTACAAATATTCTATGCTTGTAATGAAAAAATATCCTCATAAAATCAAAGAAATCTCAAAATAATTTGATGATGTAGACTCAATTTCAAATATATGTGGTATTTTTTAAATGTTTAGGGTGCTCCCCATAAGTAAAACTACTGTTAGTATATTGATTAGTGACAGATGAAGGGACATAGGGCATAGGTGTGGGGCTTGTACATTGGGAAAATTATGCTGAAATCAGAGTTCTCTTCTTGTAATTCTCTGTATTTATCTTTGACATTTGACAGTTTCATTATAATATGTTGCAGCATAGGTCTAATTGGGTTTACCCTGTGTGGAGTTTGTTGAGCATCTTGGATGTGTATATTCATATATTTTGTTCATTTGGGGAAATTTGCAGCCATTGTTTCCTTGAATATTCTCTCTTCCCCTTTCTTTCTTTCCTCTCTTTCTGAGACTCCCACAATGAGTATATTGGTACACTCGATGGTATAACTCAGGATCCTCAGGCTCTGTTCACTTTTCTTCATTCTTGCTTCCCTTTTCTCCCCAGACTGATGATTGTAATAGCCTTATCTTGAGTTCACTGATTCATTCTTCTTCCAGTTCCAATCTGCCACTGAACCATCTAAGGAATATTTAATTTCTGTTCCTGTGATCTTCAGCTCTGTTTGGTTCCATTTCTTAATTTCCACCTCTATGTTGATACTCTTTTTGTGTTCATCTATCATTTTCCTGATTTTCTTTAGTTCTTTGTTGTGCTTTGTTTGACTCTTTGAGCATATTTAGGAACAAGTTTTTAAAGTCTTTTTTGGATATATGTCCCAGATATGATCTTCTTCATTGATAGTTTCTAATGCTTTAATCTTATTTTTTGCCTTGGCATCTAGCTAATATTATGAAAAGGCTTTCCTTCAATGTCAGGAGCTAACAAAGAAGAAGGAGAGGAAGAAGGAGGGAGAAGGATAAATAAAGGAGAAGAAGGAGAAAGAGGGAAATAAGATAGCACCTTTTCCAGTTTTTGTGGTTTGACCTGTGCAAGTACTCTTCTTCAGGGTTCATCCATACAATGAGTTTGGAGAATAGTTCCAGGCCAAAGTCTAACGGCCTCACTAATACTTTCTTTTCATGAGAACTTGTCTTGGGAATGCACATGTGGCCCTAGGAATTTCCTCATTTCAAGGATATGAATGTTCCCTTTACCCTAAGAAACAGTTTCCCCAGACACTACACTCTATATAATACTGTCAGCACCCCTTGGCCTGGGCAGCCACTTGACTACTCTTTTTCATAGCATTTTGCAGGATTGGTTGGTGACTTGCCTTCTACATACAAGAAAATTTCTGGAGGGGTAAGTCCCTCAGGCCACCACAAGAGAGACTGGGCCAGATTACATGTTCCCATTATATATATAAGAATTATTGTACTCCCTCTGAAACCAGGACCCAGGATACACAATGAGAACAAAGGCTAGATCCATGCTTAGCTGATGAGGGGTGGGGGAGGGATCAGCCAGGGTGCCACAAGATCTTATCACTTTTAAAAAAATTAATTTAAAAAAAATTTTTAAAGAAACTTTAGATAACATAAATGTTACATAAAAAATATAAGGGATTCCTATATGCCCCACTCTCTCCCCCTCCCACACTTTCCCACATCAACAACATCCCTCATTAATGTGGTACATTTGTTATAATTGATGAACACATATTAAAGCATGTACTAACCATGGACTACAGTTTACATTATAGCTTACACTCTGTTCTGGACAATTTTGTAGGTTATGACAAAATATACAATGGCCTGTGTCCATCACTCCAATGTCTGAAAATGCCTCCATATTACAGCTATTCTTCCCTATTCCATCTCTCAGAACCTCTGGTGGCCAATGCCTTTATATCAATGCTAAGAGTTCTTCCATTGCTAGAATAATAAGGTCTATAGTAGAATAATAATGTCTACTTTAGTCAATTGTTCATTCCCCAGTCTTGAGGATTCTGGGGTGGTGATGTCCATTCTGCCTCTAATTGAGAGGAAGCTTAGATCCTAAGAGGCAGATGGAGGAATTATCTTGCTTGCATTTGCAGATCCTACCACTTTTAAGTAGCCTTTTTCTTGATACCTCTCAGAGACATTTGCATGTTTTCTGGAGCTTTGAAAAAGTTGTTTCTACCAATTCTTGCTATTTATTGAAAGCTTCTGTAGGGATACCAGCCCTGAAAAATCTCACTTGGCCATATTGATTGGGGTGGAGCTTCAACAAGTATTTTTGAGAAACTTTAAATATATAAACACAGTGCTAGATGATGTGAATAACAAAATGGATAAGCTAAAAGCATCCATGGGTTTATGGGTTTATTTCCCATAGGGGGAGACACAGAAAATAGTTATTACACAACTAATAACATTGTGATAAGAAAAATGAAAAAAAAAATTTACAGGAAGCTATGAAATCTTTTAAAAAGAGCCTTGATGTAGTCAGTGTAGTAAGGGGATATTCCTTTGGGGTAGGGCCATTCAATCTGACATGTGAAGGATGATTAATATTGAGCTATGTGAGGAATGGAAGAGAGGTGACAAGAATTACAAGTTCATGGTTATCTCATACAATAGCCATGAGGGAAGAAATTGGATGAGATACTTAGAAATGAAAAAAAAAAGTCTATATGGCTGATCACTGAGAATTAGGGATGGATTAGTTGGGGATTAGGCTTTGAAAAATGCAGAAGCCTGATATTGCAGGGCTTTGTAGGCCACAGTGAGCATTATGGATTTTATCCTTTAAAAAATTGATATCTTTTAATAAAGACCAGCTGCATCAGAGTTATTAAATAAAGACCAATTCATTTCATTTTTTCTTTCATTGTTGTAAATTGACTTCCTTGCACAAAAGCAATGTTGGCAGACTCTGATCAGTGTGTAGGCCATTTACCACATTTTTGAAAAGGAGATTTTACAGGAGCATGGAAGGGAGTAACATTCAGAATAAATTGTCTACATTAGTGCAAATAAATCTCTGCCCTCTTCTTGATGGAAGGAATCTCAGATAATCATCAGCTTCTATGTTAAAGACTTGTTCTCAGGTGTATGGTACATTGAGGGAGCAGTGGCAGTAATCAGGTCAGCCTTAGTGAGAGCAGGGTCATGCTGCTGAGAACTTGCATAGCCTCCAAGCCCTACTGCCCTACACAATAGAATAATTTTGCCCATGTTGTTTTATTATGAGTGTTCTCAGCCTTGGGAACTTTTGATGACCGTCCAGGAGACACAAATATTCTTATATACTTATAAAATAATATTCTGATATTCTCCCTTCAGCTTAGGAAGTATATTCATATAGGTTTACCCAAACTTCTTTTTAGTCCACCTTTTTATTTTTATTTCTTCTATATGATTATACAATCAAAGCACTATTCATACATATCTCATCTTAGGCCTTTAAGGTAAAGTAAAAAATATGATGTGCCAATTGCTGTTCTGACTTCTAAGGAGTTTTACTTCCTTCTCCATCTCTTAGAACTTTTGGAAAAGTGAGATTTCAATGCTGCTGTAGTGAACTTTTGGACAGGGCAAGTATACCATACCATGTTATTCTATAAATCATGCTTTGGTATTTTTCTCCTCAGAACAGGGGTCAAAGAAAACATTCAATGATTCCATATTCCTGGTTGGACATGAGAAAGAGTAGGGTAGCAGAAGGCAATCTGTGAGTTTGAATCAAGTCCTCAGGAAAATTGCTTGCATGTATCAGGAACTGCTTGAACAATCTCATATATACCACCTTTGTGTCATAATATAGTGTTACTGGGGATGCCTAAATTCATTCCTAGAAGGCTGAAATAACACCCAGGTTGGATGATCATCTAATCCCATGGTTAAGCATATAAATTTATATTGCTGTACAGGAACAAGACAAGAAAGTTTTTTTTTTCTTAAAGTACAATCTTACTTGCTAAGAGAGCATGACTTTTCTCCCAATCCCAATCCTTGTGGGACACCACTGTGACTCTTCTATTGGGGCTTGCCATAGAGTCAAACAAAAGCTGTCTTGGCCTCAGCCATAAACACAAGTAACACTAGACTTGTGGGATTAAAAGAGATAGTTAGTAAAGCTGAATACAGTACAGCATATATCAGCAAGAAAGCTTTCTGGGTTATTTCAACGCTAGTCTTACTGACTCTAAATGGGTCAGAGAACTACCACATATGATATCTGTTGCCTCCAAATTTCTGGGAAGCTTAGCAAGCACTTGACCATTTATTTTAATGGTCAAAGGAGTAGCATACATAAACTTGCCCTTTTCTGTGGAATGGATATCTCAGAATATCCAAGACCACTACAGTACCAGTTATTTCACTGAGATGGCAGATAAGTAGGCTTTCCTGAGAATAATCACTTATCTGCTGACATGCTTAAAAATTCCTGTAATATACTGTTATTTCTTCCTCTTTAAATTTTATTTTCATGAAGAAATCAATGTAATTAAGGGAAGTCTCAAAGTCTCTTGATATAGTGAAATGGTCAAGGCTTCTTTGTAAGTTGGACAAGTTCCTTCCAAACTAAATGGTTTCTCTGAATCCAGAACTTGATTTAACACTAAGGTAAGATGTTGTATATAAAGTATTGCTTCCAGATTTTTTGCTTTCTGGGGTAGTATTTTTGATAAGTCAAGAAATACAAACCTGTATAACAATCAACAAGGCTTTTTTAATTATAATTTTTTGGAAATTTTATTGATATATATTTATATGCCATACAATCCATCCAAAGTATATATTCAGTGGATTTTGGTATAATCACAAATTTGTGCATTCATCATCACAGTCAATATTACAGCATTTTTATTACTTCAAAAAGAATCTCCCCCCTTTGCAGTTACCCTTCAATACCTCTATCCACCCCTGCCATACATATCCACTAATTTAATTTCATCTCTATTAACTTATTTATATTTACATTTTATGTAAATGGAATAAAAATATGCAATACTTTGTGTCTGGTTTCTGTCAACTATGATAATTCTAATCTTTTAAAATTGATGAAAATATTAATATATTAATATTCAGTAGTCCATGGTTTGCTTTAGGTAGATTTTAGCTCAGATACCACCCTATTAATAACATCTTATAATATTAATGTATATTTATTCATTTCACTGAAGAACAGTCTTAAATTTGTACTTTTATTCTCACTCATTTTCTGCAACAGTGTTCACTATGTTATACCATCCCATGTTTCTTCCTTTTCTTCTAGAGACATATACAACCTTAAACTTTCCCTTTCAACTACAATCATAACCCCATATTGGTGTTAATAATTACATTCACTCTATTGTGCTGTCATCACCTCTATCCAATTCCAAGCATTTTAGTCAAACTTATTACCAGTTCTGCACACATTAAACCTCTGTTCTCCATTTTCTTTCCTCATTCTCTCTTCTGTGAGGGCAATCCTTTTGGGATCATTTACTTATATCCATTTACTCCATGATTTTGTTCATTATATTTAGTTCATATTAGTGAGATCATACAATATTTGCCCTTTGTTGTCTGGCTTGTTTCATTCAACATATCCCCAAATTTCATGCTGTCTTAACCACTGTAGCTTTGTAGTATGCTTTAAAGTCATACATTTTGTATGGCAAACCTAGTTTAATCCAGTGAAGGATGAATCTGTTGTGCCCAGCAAGTCCCATGCCCTAGGATGAAGAGTTTGGACACAGTAATCCCTTATTACATATAGAGATAACTCTCACCTAATCTTGGCTTTCTCTCTTGACCTGTAACCTTGACCAGCCTCTCCTAACCTCTCTGTTCCACTTTCCCATTTAGACTAATCTCCAGTTTTCCAGTAGGAGAACAAGTCATAGAGCAATCCAATTAATAACCTAGTCTCACATGAAACACTTTCCAGGTAGAGGGATTTCAAGAGGCTGTTACAGCAGAAAAGCCAGCTCTAATCCTCAAAAATGAAGTAGTTCAAATAGTTGTTCTTTGTGGTGATAAAGCAACAACAAAGAAGGATTACTTCTGTGCAGACATGGAGCTGCTGCTGACTTATCCCTGAGATTGCTCAGGTACCTGAGGACACAGTGCAGGAATAAGGGCTTTACATTAAAATATACAGAAATACAAAACCAAAACAATTATATTAAGAAAAAACTTTAAAAATGCACGAGAGTGTCAATTGCACACAGCTAGTGCAGTTGGCATCCTGGAGAAAGTAGGACCCAAGGTGCAGTTATGCAAGGGAGCAAATAAATAAAATTGTATTGGTCCAGAATGGGGTACGATGAGCATAGGAGCAATAGGTCTGCAGCTGTCCCAACCATACCTTCTACTTGTCATCCTAACTCACTGCTGGGGACAGTCCCCAGCACCATGTGGGTTATTAGTAGGTTATGAGGACACAGGATGTGGTAAAACCTTGCTCTAGTACTGAGATTCCCTCCCACAGAATGTAGTGGCTTTTGGGTCGGGTCCATCAATCTGCTCTTATACGTATTCTTTTGACTCTGGCATGAGAAATATTTGTGTAAATCCTTTTTTCAAAGGAAACAACTCCCTTCCCCAGGCCACTGTCAAAAAGCTGGACATTCTTAGGGGTATTTCATGTAGGTTTTTGAGGTACTTCTCCTGGAAGCCCTCACTTGCATTTGGATAAAGCATGGTTGGAGTTCCTTTGCCTCACAACTTCCACCCGCATAGATGGAAGAAGGGCGATGCTGTGGACCCTGGCCTGATATATGTGACAGTGCTAGCTGCCCCCTACCCACCCTACACCACTTTTTGTTGACTGATATCTGCTCCTTTGAACTTCCTGATCCCAAAAGGATTGCCCCCACCTTGGCTCAATTCTAGGCCTCTGGGAGCAGGTCAGGCTTGTGGATTTCTTCTTCCTCCTGCAAGTAGGAGGGCTTTACCTGGGAGCTGGAGGCTTGCTGAGCTTTCAGTGGACACCAGATCACCATATGGCTGATGCTCTGGCAGAAGTGGCACTTCTTAGGCTGGGGTGGCAGCTTGCATTCCTTGGTATGATGGTCGAGACCTCTACAGTTGTAGTACCTGTCTCCTTTTGACCTGCACTGCTGCATGTTCTACCCCTTTGGCTACCTCTAACTCCCAGTACAGAACACCCCACGAGGTCTGGTGACATGGATAGATTCCAGGCCTTTGGCAGATTTCTTAAAGGTGAACTCCACCGCCTCACCCTCCTTCAGGCTATGGAAACGCTCCAAGTGCAGCTTACTCTGATGTACAAAGACATCCACTGGAGCGTCAAGTGTGACCCAGGCATAGGCGGTCATGGACAGGAAGCCAAACCCCATGCACATGTTGAACCCATTATAGATGCCGGCACTATATAGATATAGAGCAGGAGCTACAGTTCCTCTGCCTCCCATGCTGCGTTCTAGGGTACTTCCACCCCCAAGTATACATCCAGTAACTCGGGAAAGAGCCATGGATTAAGGTTAAGGCTAACTAGGCTTACCTTATAGTGGACTCCATTCAAGCCTTCATTTATTACATGATGTCTAAGTCTCCACGGTGACCACTGGAAAGACAAGTATGGTTTAGTCTTCAGATTAGTGGAAATTTAAAGTCACTGTCAATAAACACTAAAAAGATCTAAATGTTTCATTTTCTAGATTCCATAATTATTCTTTTCCTTTGGGAGAAGACTAGAAAAGAGATTTTTAGAATTCATTTGTCATATTATTGTAAGTCTTTCTGTGTCTGTGACCTCAGTCTGGTTAGAAATTATTTCTACAGTCATGATTCTATTATTTTTAAATCAAGGCTTCATTTTCTAAGCCTAATATTATTATATTTTTAAAATTATCTAGGGAAGCGGCTGTGGCTCAATCAGTAGGGCTCCCGTTTACCATATGGGAAGCCCGGGTTCAGTTCCCGGGGCCTCCTGGTGAAGGCAAGCCCGCCCGCACGGTGTGGTTAGCTGACCCAGCGAGCACAAGCAGCAAGGGGGGGATAAATGAATAAATAAATAAAATCTTTAAAAAAAAAAAAAATTATCTAATCAGTGGGATCTTAGCTGATTGCCTACCAGGCAGTTTTAGCTTCTATGGAAGACTCTAGCCAACCAGAAAATTTTGAATAATCCCCTGGCCCTGTTGTTAGCCACGCTAACATTGCCCCTGGTCACTAAGTGCCAATACCTAGACCCTGATCCTGAAGGACCCTGACATGTCTGCAATCATTTTCAGCATTGAAAATCAGTGAGTCATTTTCAAATGAAGTGTCTTTGAAGAATATCATTATATTGAGGGGCTTCTGGCATAGGGAAATGGGAATGTTAGTTTGGATTTATAATTTATAAATCGCCCATTTTGAATCTATCTCCCCTGATAGGACCCCCAAAGAAGTTTACTTCCCTAAAGGTCTTGTAGATAAAGTGTCAGTATCTTTGAATAAACATTGTAAAGTCTTTGGAAAGCACTTATTTTTATGTGGGTAGGGAGGGAAGTGAAGTGTATTAATTAAAAGGATAAACCCTCTTTAACCACTTTCAAGTATACAATTCAGTGGTGTTAATTATCTTCCCAATACTTTGCTACCATGATAGTAGCACACCATCCTTTACCTTTTTTTTCCCAAAAAGTGGTAAAATGGGAAAGTTTATGTTGTGTATATATTACTGCAAGAAAAAGTTAAGTACCCATAGAACTGTACAACACAAAGAATGAACACTAATGTAAACTATGGAAGATAAATAACAGCACAATTATAATGCTAATAGTTTATCAATTGTAACAAAGGTACCACAATAGTGCAAAACTTAAAAAAAAAGACAAAACTGTAAACATTAATGGACTGTTTCACCTGTGATACACTGGTTTCACAAATTGTATAAACACTGCCTGTTTTTCTTCATTTTTAGAATAGAGATGCCAATAAAAACTGTCTAAAGGGTTGCTATTAGTACTATATGAGTTAATATATGAGTATACCCTCCACCTTCTGCAATCTGGAATTTTTATATGGTTTTCTAAAGCCTGGCAATCAGTGGGAATTCTCATTGATTACTATTGCAATTAAATTGTTAACTATCAATCACTTATTTAGTGGTTTTACTACTATCTTTAGTCCCATTTCCTAAAACTAGCTGAAATTGTATTGTCTTTATTTCCAACAAGGCCAGATTACCAGTTGTCAATTTGTTCCTTCTTTATGGCATTCATTGCCAATAAACAATTCTTGTTCCAAGTTCTAGATCAATTAGTAGACAAAAAAATTCTACTGCCCAAGTGCATCTCTCACAGCTAATCATGGAAGGTGATTGAATTCCTCATTGTTTCCACTTTTGGGGTATCATCCCTAATGCTCAAAAATTTTGGGGTGATATTTTGATATTTTGTTTATTTTTTTTTGTTGGCATTTGATTAGGTTACCTTGACCTCATGTCTCTGTTCTAGGTGACAGGGTAAGGGATTAAGCAAACATCTAATCTTTTTAGTTTCTATAGTGAGAGGTAAATTCTGCCTCCTATAAAGTCTGAAGGTGATACATAATTTATAAAATTTAGATGATTGAAAGCCAATAAAATGGCATGTGTCGGCTCTACAGTTGACATACAGCTAACTGTACTTCTAGAGTAAACTTCTGATTGTATTTTATCATCTTTGATTAATCAGCCTATAAAAACAATATTTTTACTCAACTAAAACAATTAGAGATCATTGTGAAATTGACTTATGTGACTCCAAACATAATTGACAAATCATGGTGAAATTTCAGTATGTTTCTATAAAAAGATGGCTTTCACTTTCCTTCTTTCGTATATCCATAAACGTAACAAACACTGTCCTCTCATGCACCCAGAAAAACAATATTTACCTATAATTATTTACAGGCAGAAAGATAAATGTAAAATACTGAGCAATGTATATCAAATGAGCTCCCAATAAATTAACATTAATAAAAATTTTGTAAATTATTTATATTGCCCTTGCCTTATGAGCCAAAAGATTTTTCTCTTTTCCAACCTAAAAATCATTCACTTTTAATTTTATAATATATATATATTTTTTAATTAAATTTCAAAGTTTAAATGAATACCTCAGATATATTTTCAAGTGTTCATTACTGGATAACAGACATGCTCTTTGAAAGGTGCTATATTCAAATTTGATAATATTTAGTCACAATGTAATTGATCCATAAAGAATTGTATATTTTAAATAATAAAATTTAATTTATTTTTTTTTCATTTTATTTTTTATTTATTTATTTATTTTTAAAGATTTTATTTATTTATTCATTTATCCCCCCCTTGCTGCTTATGCTCGCTGGGTCAGCCAACCACGCCGTGCAGGCGGGCCTGCCCTCACCAGGAGGCCCCAGGAACTGAACCCGGGGCCTCCCATATGGTAAACGGGAGCCCTACTGATTGAGCCACAGCCGCTTCCCTTATTTTATAAAAATTATTTATTCCCTAGATGGGCAGTACTGCTTATTAACAACAACAAAAAAATACATGGTATACAATTTAATTTAATTTTATACTGAAAACAACTATTTCATGATTCATTTGGTCAGTAAATTGCAATTTTGTAAATTCTGAAAAAGGGTCATATCTGCTCTTAGCCTAGTATTTCCTTTCATCACAAAATAGAGTTATTGTAAAAAACGTCTATGATGCATAGATATATCTACTACCTGGAACCCAGCATTTACCTATCTGGTATCCTCATTTCCATTCTTGACCCAATTCAATCTATACCACATACATCAGCAAAATTAAACTTCAGAAATGTAAACCAGATCACATTTTTGTATTCAATATTTTTTTCTATTGCAATTAGGATCAAATCGCAATGGTTTATTAGGACCTGCAAGACCATCATAATTTCCATCCCTCTTTCTCCCCAAGCACACGTGGTGCCACTCTCCTCATTTTTTAAAACACTCTTTCCAAATTATTCTCCTTTCAGTTTTTCCATTTATGAAGCTTTGTTTAG
Source organism: Tolypeutes matacus (assembly GCA_026826555.1). NCBI lineage: Eukaryota > Metazoa > Chordata > Mammalia > Cingulata > Chlamyphoridae > Tolypeutes > Tolypeutes matacus. Next base: position 5,283,286 of record JAKSZT010053946.1, on the reverse strand, counting down.
TCTGAAGGTTTTTGCACATGGTGTTTACCCAGAAAAAAATTTTTTTTCCTACTTCTATACATCTAGCTCCTTTTCAACTCTAATGGAATGTTTTATCTCTTATAGAGATATTTTTTCATCATCTTATCTTTACTCTTGATGCCAGATTCTTCAAATTAATACTGAATAAATTTGATTGAATGGTTTGTTTCTTTGGGTCTCTTGCTAGTATTTAGGCTCCATGAAAGAAAGTACTATATTATGCTTTCTACATTCATAATTTCAGGCCCAGTGCATTTTAGTTGTTAAACCAATCATGAATGAATGAATATATGAATGAAAAATGATCTCATGATTGAATCCTCCTTTTAAGTAAATATGCAAGTAGGCATCAGTATTAGCCTTAACCTAGTAATTTCATTCAAATAAATATATCTAAATATTTCACAAACATGTATTGAATAACAGATAGAATTGGCATTTTTAATGGCTTTCCAAATATCCAAGAAAGGAAATTTTGTTCCTGGAAAACCAGGTTATGCTGTTTCCTCAACAATAGCAAATATATATTTAAGTTTTATCAATGTAATTAACATATTTTACATGCATATGTAATCATTATATGACATATTTATGTATATATACTGTGAAAGAGATATTCAAATTTGACTTACAGTTGTCCTGATATTGTATATATATTTTCAGACAGTGCTTGAAGATATATTCTAAAGTATAATTTTATTAATTAGATTAATAGCAGCAATTTAGTAATATAAATTTGCTTATAAAAACTGATATATATATAGTGAAATGATATGTGCACAGCAAAATTGGTGTGTGTGCATGTGTTTGTGTCCACGTATATACATTTTTCCTTCTGCTTTGTGCTGTCTTGGAAAGGCACTCAGGTAAAACAATATTTACAAGCTAATATTAAAAATACTAAAACAGAATAAATTGGAGAAAATACAAAACAACAGAATGTTATGAATACCTTTTTGAGGGAGATGGCAGCTAAACTTTGAAGGATAAAATAGGAGTTGTTAATAGGAGTTTACATTAAAAATTGTAAAAGGGATAATTCTGAGTAGCATGTGAAAAAGAACAAAGGCAAGAAAAGGCAAACATGCCTGGTGGACACCAGATTGTTTGTCTGGCTCCTAGTTGTATGTAATATTTTGTGTATAATGGAGTGAACACAAATTAAACTTCTTTTCTTTTGTACATTAAAAATACTTAATTTTAAATTAAACTCCTTGTATCATAATCATTACAATGATGCATTATAACTTTAAAATATTACCCTGTTTTAGCACATTTGATATGTTCAACTATCTTAAAAGTTTGGTCGGATAGGTTATTACTCTGAGTTTACAGATAAGGAAGAAAGAAGTAAATAAGGAATTCACTCTAAGTCTTCCAACAGTTTGACTAGCAGCTGAAATAGCACAAAATAGAGAGACAGGAAGATATTTGGACCCATTATTTCTATTTTTAAAGAAGGTCATTTAAAAACAAGCAAAAATATTTTCCTTTAAAAATCCAGTAAAATGCTGATTTAAAATAATTTTACATTTAAGAAAGGACAGATGAATAAGCATCGATCACGATTCAAATTTCAATACAAAAACCTGCAATAAATGAAGAAACATAATTTACCTTGACAGAACATCATTATTTGTTAAGATAAATTAATAAACAGCACCTTTGGGTGCGGCCAATCTATTCAATGGCTGTCATTGTTGATTAGACTGTCCCTATAAACTGTAATAAAACTATGAATGTATTAATATATAATAGTGTCTTTTGCTTATTTAATGCAAAGCAATTACCATTATTTATTCCAACAATCATAATTTTCCATGAATGATTCTGCCTCTTGCTTGCAGTGTTCGATTGAACAAGGCCATTAGTCACATTTTATTGTTGCCCAAAGCTATTATTTGCTCTGAGTTAGAGATACTGTGGTGATTTAAACAGGTAACATGCAATATTACTAATCAGGTTTGTTCAAGAGATGTATGATTAGTAGTATCAGAAAGAAGTATCACAAATGAAGACACCATAAATAGAATCTTAGTGTATTATGTTACCTAATTGCAGTAAGATTTAACTAAAATCTTCCATGGAGATTTTTTGCTTAAATATTACCATCAGTGTTCCTCAGTTATTAATATTTGGTTTTATTAGAACTCTTGCTAATTAGTTATGGTCAAGCCAACTAAATTGTTAATTGGATCAATAAACTTTCCACATTTATTATAAAAATCATTTTCTGCTTATTTGCTGATAAGTATGGCTTTTATAATTTTATCTCTCTCAATTCTTGGTTTGCTACTATTTTTTTTTTTCCTCTAGCCTATCAAATAATTATAATTTATCAAATAATTATATTTTGCCATTAATTTTATCAAATAATTATACTGACTATGGATAAATTAATTTATCAGATCCATTTTTTTTTCATGGATAGTTTTCAATTTCAAACTTGATTGGTTTATTTTTTAAGTGTGAATGTAAACATATTCAATGTTATAGTAATGTGTTTCTTTCATTCCATAACTATAAAGGGTTTCAAATAACATTTGTTTGCAGGATAATTCTATGATGTATGTGGACCAATTATTAACACAGAACTAAATATGATGCAGACGTTAAAATCCTTGCTTTCTTAGAGTAGTAATCGCAGTTCTCCCATTGCATTGACTCCTTTGCTTCCAGAAATTACAATTGTCATTAAAATGATTTTAAACATTTTGAGGAAAGGAATCAAGTCAAGCAAAGATTCTGTTGAAAAGTTTATAGGCAGGATCTTACACTTTTGGTATGTGGCTACCAACAACATACAATGGCTTATACCTTGGCAGTGGGTATATGAGTCTTCCAAGCCAGAAACTGCATGCATTGAAAGCATTTCCCATTACAGGAAGCGAATATAAATACGAAAGCGCTGGTATCAAAGTAGTTCTAGAACAATCAATAGAATACAAATTAGTAGCAAATGTGAAAAGAAATCCATTGGAATCACCATGTTTTGTATATTTCTTCTCTGTAGATCAGAGTGACAATGCCTCAAAACTTTTGATATGAACGTGTTCCTCATAGAAATGGAAATAGAATAGTGTCTTTGATTCCTTTTTTTATTTTTATTTTTATTTTATTTTATTTTTTTTATTTATTCATTTATCCCCCCCTTGCTGCTTGTGCTCGCTGGATCAGCTAACCACGACGTGCGGGCGGGCTTGCCTTCACCAGGAGGCCCCGGGAACCGAACCCGGGTCCTCCCATATGGCAAACGGGAGCCCCACTGATTGAGCCACAGCCGCTTCCCTTTGATTCCTTTTAATATCCTTACAATATGTTATTGCTTAGTCAGGGGAAAGGTTAGTGTTGGTTTGGGGAGAAATTTCTGTCTTAAAGAGGCTTACATATACAAGACTGTTGTCTATAACTGGAAACAAATGATGAATACCACAACGAATTATAACAAGAGCATTTTTGGAAGCTCTATTTATTAAAACACGTCTGCAGGGTAATTTTTACTTTGTGATACAAATGTATTTTGTCAGTGATTATTACTGTTGTATTCTGCTGGGTTTTAAGTATGAAAGATAAGGCAAGGATTTAGTGTTGGTGTTTTTCTAGTATAAGTCAAAGATTTCCATCTCTCTCTCTCTCTCTCTCTCTCTCTCTCTCTCTCTCTCTTTCTCTGTCTCACTTTCTCTTTTGTCTCTTCATCTCTCTCTAAAACACTCACACGTGCATATGTGAGTGAGTGCCCACAACCACACCTTATCATGGTTGAAAGCAGTATCACTCATTTGTGATTTAACATGCTTAATTTTGTGATGCAAGCCCAAGATTATTTATGAATGTTTAAAAGAAAAGTTAGATGAATAAACTGTATGTCACTTCTTCACATATATCAGATTTAAACAATAATTTGAACTTAAATCTTAAGTGATTTTGAAATCTAATAGTAAGCATTCATAACACTATTAATTTTCATAGGCCTCTCTCATTTCATTTTAGTTTTGACTGCCTTATCACCTCACTCTTTTTGTTCCTTTTCTTCATTTTTTTTTAACTTCCTAGAATAATTAGTAAAGTGCATCTATAGCAGGCAGACTATGTGGATTAGTATTTGCTTTTGAAAATAACCAGGACATGGATAATCCTGCAATCAGGAGACAGATGACTATTCGGGGCCTAGAATTAATTAGAGAGTCCTTTTTCCCACACAGTCCTTTTCCCCACAAATCTTGACTTTTAATACCACCTAAAATAAATTAACAGAAATATTTTAAAATAATAAGTATTGCATGTATATGGAAGTATGCTTTAATTCCATATTCTATTTAAAAGATCAAACGAAGTGAAGGAAAGAGAGAACACAATATTAGACTGAATGTTTTTATGAAGATATAATAAACGTATAAATTACCAATTCAATATTTATTAAGATCTTTGAATAAACAAAAAAGGAGTGTCCCACAGAAGGCTCAAGTTTGTAACATTTTGACCCTGACAAGTATTTACTCTGCACCATTCAGGCAACCACTTCATTGAATTCCATGTATTGAATTTTTAAACTGTATAATGCTCAGAGTTCTACTAAAAAAACTCATATAAAAAGTTGAGAAAATTTTTAAAACTGAAGATATCATACAGCCTGACTCAATCTGGTACTTTCAGGGCTGAGCCTTATGGTAAGAATGCACTTCTATGGAACATGACTGAACTACCATTAGAGTTAAAAAAGGAAATGGCCCTGGTTCCACCACACCTCCAAAAGCCTCCATGCCACCATCAGTGGAACTAACAGGGTTTTCTTATAACGCCCTGCATGGTCCAATGTCATTGTCACGTTGTGACTGAAAAGGATTACCACTGAGCTGTGAGTCCTCGCCGTCCTCAGTGCTCTACAAAAAACTCAGAACTTTGCCACATAGAGATTATTATTGATAAAAATACCAATATGCGGGAAGCGGCTGTGGCTCAATCAGTAGGGCTCCCGTTTACCATATGGGAGGCCCCGGGTTCGGTTCCCGGGGCCTCCTGGTGAAGGCAAGCCTGCCCGCACGGCGTGGTTAGCTGACCCAGCGAGCACAAGCAGCAAGGGGGGGATAAATGAATAAATAAATAAAATCTTTAAAAAAAAAAAATACCAATATGCTGAACATTCCTGCTTTTATCAGTCATCACAATAAGTCCAAGAATCTACTCTCATCCTGTATCACCAGGCTTTCCATCAATATAAAGCCCTGGGAATCTCTTATGCTGACCAAATCTCACACTCCACTTCACTTTCTTGAATGCACAGTTAAAAATCTTCTAATTTTTCTTTGAACATTCCATTCTCCCCCTTGCTCTGAATGAAACTTAATGGTGCCTTGAAAACGTTCTTAAAGCAGTTTGTGTTATACCTTACAAGAGCCTGATGTTGGAGTAGTTGTCTTACCATGGCCTCTAGACTACCATTTTTTTCCTAGGTTCTATTCTAACCTCTGCTTACATGTATAACCTTGGTAATTTTATCTAGGACACTGCCTTTATACACCAAAGATGAAAACACCTAAGTTTTTATCTCCAGCCCAATCTTTCCTTGAACTCTAGACCCTTATATTCATCTGTCTCCTCAACAATCCCTTCCTCATGTATAACCAATTATCTTGCTCAAAATGAAAATACTGATTTCTCTGCTCCCAAACTTATTTTCCAATATTCCCCCAATTAATTTTATTCCATAGCTCCACTTATTTGGAGTATTCTTCAATTTTTTCTCTCACATCTATCAGTACATCATTTTGGCACTAAGGTTTAAATATACCCATATTATTTCATTTTCTGTGCTTTTGAAAAAGAACCATTTTATCTTTTCTTTATAGTGGCACAGCTTTGAAAAAATGATCCCTAATGTATCAGTTTCATAATTAGGATTTCCTTGTATTCAAAATTCATAATGTTGTAATTTTATATAGAAAAGTGTTAATTTCACAGAGTACAATGGACAAATATATTAAAAGCATCAGTAAATTAAAGATATATCCAACTGTAGAAATAAATGTTTCATTTTAAAATCTATTTTAATAATTCAATAATTTTGCAAATTAATATTTTAGTTTCTCCATTGGTATTTAAATTAGTTTATTGAGGACAGAATCCTATTTGCACAGACAACTCTTAATGAGAACTCTCTTTTAATTCTCACAACTTCATAAAAAAAAGTATGTTAAATGAAGTTCTCCTGCTCTTCCCTCCCCAATATTTCCCAAATGGGGAAATATTGATATTTAGGGCAGGAAAAATCTTTGCTTTTGAATGCACAAAAAGGCCACTTAGCAACAATAACCCGCAAGGAATTAATTACTAATGTATTTACCACCATTATTACAGCTAAATATGTACTTGTAGATTTCCAACAGCTTTAATAGAATGCTAATACTCTCTGGTTTATTTAGCAACTGCACAAAGTTTCTACCTGTTCATATAATGGTAACCAGCTCCCGTCAAGACAAAACACAATATAAAATATATTAAACAAGCTAATGTATGGAAAGGCAATGAGTTTATCATATGCTATAAAATATAATGAATCATTCTCCATTATAAGAATCTAATCAATTATTTTTGAGTTTATCCAGTTTTCTTGTTATTGTGGCATTCATCTATATAGGAAAAGTAAATGGAGACATTAGTGAATGAGCTGGAACTAGAAGGGTAACATATGATCTTGGCTAGCTTTCTAATTTAACAATCAGAAACAATATTTCTGTACCACAAGATGGTAGTAGGTAAGGTAGGGTAAGTAAGATATTTCTTTATTTCATTAAAAAGTAAACATTGAATATCTATTTCATTCTTGTTTATTCTGAGTCCTATGGTTAAAACTAAACAAAAGAGAGATTGATTTGCCTCACTGAAGTTTCAGTATAATGAGAAATAGAAATAATTGCATTAGCAATTAAAATGTAATGTTGAGAGTGGATGTGGCTCAAGCAGTTGAGTGCCTGCCTCTCACATAAAAGGTCCTGGGTTCGGTTCCCAGTGCCTCCTTAAAAAAAACAAAAACAAACAGCAAGCAAAACAAACAAAAAACCAACTCAGGGAAGCAGATGTGGCTCAGTGGTTGAGCGCTGGCTTCCCACGTATGAGGTCCTGGGTTCAATTGCTGGCCCTGGTACCTCAAAAAAAAAAAAAAAAAGAAGTAATGTTAAAAGTGTTAACATTTGGGGGAAATAGAGGTAAATGTACACTCGAAAACATTCTTAGCATGTTTACTGATATCTGGAAAATGTGTACAAATTAAACATGTAAGGTGAGCAGAGAATAAATTCTACATAGAGAGAAAGAATATGCCACAATTCCAATGGTTAGAGAATACTCCCAGTTTAGCAAATAGTAAGGAGAACACAATGCAACAGTTTGAAGTTCTTTTCTGAATCCCCAAATGAAAAAGATTATGCTCTTGAACTAATCCATTCCTTTGGGTATGAGAAACTTTCAATCAGACTAGGTCAGTGAGGCATGATTGAAGGCCCATGGAGCAGCTAAAAGGTAAGGAGATGACCACCGCCGTATGCCTGATTGCCACGTGGCAGGACGCCAGGATCACCAGGAGCTGACTCTGGTGAGAAGGCATCTCTGATGGTGCCATAGCCTTGGAACTGTGAAATTTGACCCCAAACAAATCCCCTTTTAAAAATCCAACACAGTTATGGTAATTTGCATTGGCAGCCCATTGGCAAAGTAAGATACCCAAATTTCCAAGTTTGTAAAATAATTTACAAAATATGTACTAATGAGCTAAAGAATCCATAATCAATAAGACTTTGTAAACCAATTACTATCAAATAAACTTACAGGCTGTACCTCAACCAGAATAAGTATGAGGTATTAAAAATAAATGTGTTTTCTGTGTTAATAACATTATTATTAATATAATCTAACCTGCAAACATATTTCCACTATTGCTTTAGAAAAACAAAACAAAAGAAATAACTAGTGTTATAAATCTGTAAAACTAATGATAATTTTTTCTGATTTTATCATTATTTAAAGTATTTTTAATATCCTTTTATGTATGGGTTTTTAAGTTATAGTTCAATTGTTTTGTAATTTAATTGAATAATCATAGAATATTGTCTCTGTTTAAGTGCTAAATGGATTGATAAGTATACAACTTTTGGAAATGTTTCATTTGTGATTTAAAAATAAAATATATTTACTAATCAGTGTTGGGCGCTCTTATCATATCTTTGACATTTTCCATATTTTCATTATTCTATGCTGTATTCTAAATAATTTTTTCAAATACAAATTTCAATTCATTTTTGCCTCATTATTTTTTAATAAACTGTCCTCTGAATTAAAAATTTATTTTATATATATTTCTAGTTGATTCTCTCTATAAAATTCAGTGTTTTGCAATGTTAAAATAATAAAGGTCAAATTTATCTTCCCACTTTGAACAATTAGAAAACTAGTAAAAATATGTGAAACAATGGTTTTCAGACATTAGTCAGGACAGTGACATGGGAGAGGTGGAAAACGAATTGAGCATGAGTGTCTTATTTCATCAACTGGAATGAGTGTCCAGACTACAGCACAGTATGGTGGAAATCAAGTCTTAGAGCATTGGTAAACTGAAAAGGCAATTTGGAGTACGGGGAAGCTAAAGTTGCTACATTTGCCAAACAGAAAACCAGAAAGGGAAGAATTGCACAAAGAACTCTGAAAATCTTTATGGTGGAATGGTAGGATGTTTTGCTGGTATGTCTACACACACACATGAGGAACTCTCCAGCTCATTTGGGACGGGGTGGGCACCGAAAAGGTAAAGATAGAACAATCTCTGAGGCACACACAGGATTGGGATCGGTCTATATTCATACCAGACAGAGTGGAAAAACCTTTTAATAGGATTTGAAACAGAGTCAACTAAGGTATGTAACCTCACTGGTGGGATTATATTAGTCCTAGATTGAAAGCTGCTCTTAACATGCACAAAAAAGTGAGTATGCGAGCAGGAAAAACACATATCCTGGAGAAAAAACAATCAATGAAAACATACCCAGAAGACACAGATGAAAGAATTATTTGGGAAAAATATTAAGAAAGAAATATTATAATTCACCTTATACACACGAGAAGGTAGAGGAAAGAATGGGCATGTCAGCAAGATGTATTAAGATATAAACAATCACCTATATAAAACTTTCAGAGGAAAATAATTTGAAATAAAAAATTACATAGGATGTGATTAACAGCAGAATAGAAACTGTAGAACAAATGATTAGTAACTTAAAGGCAACAATTGCAATTATCCAAAAAGGAAGCAAAGATGAAATAATGATCACCAATTTTTAAATTGCTAAAAATCAGTGACATTTTTTAAGTATACCCCAAAATACAGGAATAATGATGAAACGTACAGTAGATTTTTGGTCAGAAATAATGCAAACAAGAAGATATTAGAAAACCATCTGAAATTGCTAAAAGAAAAAACTCAAGAAAAAAATCAAAGTAGGGTTCTCTCTCTTGTAAAAAGAAGTAAAATGATAATAGATCTAGAATAAAGAATAAAGTACACCAGAAATAGTAAGTATATGGATAATTATAAAGTTCTTGTTTCTTATTATTTTAAACCTCTTTAAAAGATAATTGACTATTGGGAAGCAGCTGTGGCTCAATCAGTAGGGCTCCCGTTTACCATATGGGAGGCCCCGGGTTCGGTTCCCAGGGCCTCCTGGTGAGGTCAAGCCCACCCGCGGTTAGCTGACCCAGCAAGCACAAGCAGCAAGGGGGGAATAAATGAATAAATAAATAAAATCTTTAAAAAAAAAAAAAAAAAAGAGAGAATTGACTATATATTACAGGGTTGTAGCATATGTAGAAGCTAATTATATGGCAACATAACCACAAAAGCCAGATGGGAGGAAATTGGGTAAATTCTTGAAAAGTCTTTACACTATTCTGAGGTGATAAGAATTATTTAAGGTAATTATATAAGTTAAAGATGTCACTGTAATACACTAAAAAATAGGTTTAGTTAATATACCAATAATAGAAAAAAATGAAACAAACACAATAAATCTAAAAGAAGTCAAAAGAAAAACGGAATAAAGAAATGATGGGACCGTTATTAAACCACTAGTAAGATGGCAGATTAATACCCAAATTATTTAGGTAACTATATTAAATTTCAATTAAATAAAAAGTGCTTGTCAAAGTGGATAAAACAGAATAAATGATATGCTGACTGTAAGAAATCAACTTTAAATATAAGGATATAAAGATATATCATGCTGACATAAATCTTTAGATTCTGAAATGGCTGTATTACTATCAAAGCAGATTTCAGAGTAAGGAATTTTACCAGGGATAAATAGGATCGTTTCATAATGATAAGTAGGTTGATTTATCAACATGACCTAATGATCTTAAATATTTAAGCATCTAATTAATAGTGCTCCAAAATATATGACACAAAGTCTGACAGATCTACAAGCAGAAATAGATAAATTACAAATTAGAGTTGGATATTTTAGTAACTGATAGAACAATTAAATCTTTAAAGATATAGAAACCTTGAGCAACAATAGCAACCTCTTTTAACCAGCAAACATATGTAAAAAAGTCTACCAAATAACAGAATAATATATTGGATTTTAAGGTAACACAGAACGTTTTTGTTCAGAGTGACCAAATTCTGGGTCATAAAACACATCTGAATAAGTTTAAAAAGAATGAAATCATACAAAGTACACTACCTAGTCAAAATGGAAATAAATTAAAAGCAATAACAGAAAGGCATGTAGAAAATGTCCACATATTCTGAAATTAAATAAAACACTTTTTTAAACATGCAGATTCAAAGAAGAAATCACCAGACAGATGAAGATTATTAATTAATTAATATAAAAAATATAAAAAATTGTGTAATGAATCACTAGAATACTTATTGTGAAATTTATGGCAAAAATGCTTATATTAGGAAGGAATAAAGAAATAAAATCAGTGAACAATAATTCCACTTACAAAATTAGAAAAAGAAGCTCAAACACAATCCAATACAAGAAGGATATAAATAAAGAGCAGAAATCAGTTAAATTGAAAACAGTAAAATAATACAGAAAATCAATGAAACTAAAGCTGTGCTTTAATATGATCAGTAAAACTGTTTAACTTCTAGCCAGACCTATCAGGAAAAATGAAGAGGAAATACAAATTCTAATATCAGAAAGAAAGAAGAGACATCACCACAGATATTACACAAATTGAAAGGATAATGGGAAATATTATGGACAATTATTTGCAAAATATTGTGCAACTTAGATGATTTTTTAAAATGTCCACAGAAATTACCAAACTAATAAAAAAGAAAAAATATAATTCAAATAGCCAATAGGCCTAATTTCAGCTCTTTGACCATTAGCAATTAACCCAATCCCTCTATGCCTCAGGTTCTCATCTGTAAAACTGGAATACTAATAGTACCTAAATTAGGGGATTGTGTGGAGGTTAAAAAAATTAATACATGGAAAAACCTTAAAATTGTGTTTGTCGCATAATATATGCCGTCTCTCTATGTGTGTGTGAGTGTTTGTTAGCAATAATAATTACTATTATTATCATTATCATACTAGTATTAATTTCCTGGTTTCTAACATATTAAAAAATTTAGCTCTTAGAATTTTTCATTACTTTTTCTGAATTAAGCCATACATGTAACATGTTTAATACAAAAATTTGTGGGTTTTTTTCCAGAAACGAAAATTGGAGTCTTTGATAAAGATTAAAGAGATTACCAACTGAATCATAGTGCTGAACTGTGAATGTATTAAACTGTGGTCCAATAATTCCTAAATTTTCACATTCTTAAGAACTCTCTTTAATATGGAAATAATTCAACAAACCTCACTTGATGTTATATATATATATTACTAGTATCAGTTGACTAATAAAATACACAATGATAGAAAGTTTCTCTGAATTTGGTAACTCTAAAAGCAAATTCATTTTATTATCATAATATAGTTTAGATACATTTGAAAAATAGTGGTGAATATGCATTTATTTATACATTTCTGTGTAAGATGTAAAATTCACCCTAATCAAATGGCTCCTTTTGCACAAGGTTTGTTAAACTTCAGCACCTTCTAATCTGTCTAACATTTTTTAAAAATTCAAATTTATTGCATTAAAATGTCCACAAACAATCCTCTTATTTCCTCCTAAGTCAATATGAAGGTGAATTATTTTGGATATATGCTTTACTGAATGGATAGGAATTTATATTCTAGAGGGATATGTACTATCCACTTTGAATATGTTTAATTGTGGACAATAATATCATTTAAATGTGGAAATATTTTTAAAAGCTACTTTTATCTTTTCCCTATTGTTCAAAATGAATGTGAGATAAACACAATAGCATTTTTCAACCTAATAACTTCGAAGTACATGTTGTTAAAGATGAATAGATGTTTAGAGTTAATGATCTAAATCATAAATGCCTTCAAATTCAATGCAACAGCTTAACCCAAGATATACAATCCCATATGGTTGACATTTTATTTTTGCTTATTCAAATGTCACATCTTCAAAAAGCCATCATGATATGCAACATTAAAATAAATGACAGTAAAATCCATTTTCTAATTCTTAACAAAATATGATATTTGTATCCCAATGGAAATAAGATGCTGCATTTATTATTACCATTGCAGTTTTATCAGTTCCATATTCTCCCTGCTTTAGAAAGTGTATAATTTTCATGTTTTAGTATAACCTACTTACTTAAAAGACAAAATCAAATAGACAGAGGTATTCTTTTAATTGTTTTAAGAAACTATAGTATACCAGTATATATTATTGAATTAAATAAATATATAAACAATGTTAAATGTATGGCAATGTACATATTTACTCTATGATATAGAAGGTTTTTTAATTATATAGTGAAATGTAAGATTCTAAAATCCCTTTTTCTTCCATGGATCAGTGAATTAATTTGGAGGACTACTATGAAATCATTGCATGCCATTAGTTTTACCTACTAAGCTCATTTAGTAAGAAAACAATTTAAGAAATTCCATCACATGGACATCTTTTATATAATCTGTGAAATTGTTACCCATTCATTAGCACACATTAAGGGGCAAGGAAAAAATTCCAGTTTAAAAAATCTGAGCTGTACCCAACAAAATGTTACTAGCAAATTTTTGAGGGGAGAAATGAAAATGTTTATATACACATGTATACATGTATCTATATGTTTATATAGGATTGTGTATAAGTATATATGTGTATATACACACACAAATACACACTCATACAGAGCTGACTAATATGGCCAAACAAGATCAAAGTTAAGGGAAAAATGTGAATAAATGCATAAAATTGCTTAATATAGCTCTATATTATTTGAAAGTTTGTTGTTACCATATCAAGTAACAACTTGAGTATTAATATTCTTTTAAAATATGTTTGTTGTTCAAACTAGTGTCATAATTAGAGACAAGAAAGGTCTGTTGCTCTTCTACAATAAAGGACTGGACTGGGAGTCAAATAAATAGAGAAGAGGTGCCACAACAGAGTAAAGGATAGATGAACATGAACATTGTTTTCTCTTTTTTGGAGCAGTTAAAATATAGAAACATTCTATTTCTTGAAGTCTTGAAAGACATTCATAAACTCTCATGGACTCAAAGTTTTTTGAGGTTTTATTAAATTACAGTTTAATTTCTTCTTGGTCATTAGTTTATTCTCACTGAATACACTACTGAGAATTTATATTTTTCTAGAAAATTGCCCATTTCATCAAAGGTTTAAACTGAATAAGTATAAAATTTGGCCTAATATTTTATTTTCCATTTGTAATTTCAATCCTCTCTGTGATAGCAATCCTTCACTTTCCCAATATCACCAATTGGCATATGCTATACTTTGCTGTTTAAAATTATCAAGATTCCCTCTTTTATTGGTATTTTTGAAGAACTATAGTTGGGGCTTATTGATTAAGCCTAGTGATTTTATACTATTTCTATTTGATCAAATTATTAATATTAATACACTCAGTAACACATCAATTTTTACATATAACGATTATACTGATATTCATTTGTAAAATATTACATTTAATTATCATCATCTTAAAGGAATGAATTGTAAAAATAACATTTCATATTCCCACATTTCATATTCCCAAATTTTTTTGTTTTGTTTTGTTTATGCTGCTGGTAGTGGAGAGTCTAGTATATTGTTGTCAATTTTGTTTCGTTTCTTTGAAGTCAGCAAAGGTGAACTGAAGAGAGATTTTGGAATGCATTGAACTTTTTTTCTGTTGCCTAAAATTTAGTCAATTTCAAAATGTATATATTCTGCTTGAGGGCAGTATGAGTGTATGTGTGTTACTACATGTTTTTCTTCATACGTTCAATTTCGTATGTATTTCTTATTCACATTGTCTGTAGTCCTGATTTGTGTCCAATGCAGCTTTCTATAAGAGAAATAGTTGACGTCTTTTAAATTTTTATTATCATTATATTTTTCTCAATTTCATTTTTATTTCTAACATATTTTGCTTTATATAATTAAGGTTTCCCATCCTATCCATAGATTTTCCTCATTTATATCATTTGTAAGTATTGTAATTTTTCCCACGGTTAAATATGAATTTTTTTTTATATAATAATAATTTTGCTTACATTTGCTTTTGAATGTATACTGGCTGCTTAGCTCAATTTTTCAACTTTCAATTTAATTACAATACTTAAGCTTAATCAATATAACTAAAATTGAGCATATAGTTTCTGCTTTCCTTTTCATCTCTTATTTACTTCTTGAACTTACTAGTAAAACACCAGCTTTTTTCTTTAATTATTTTTAATTCATTGTAGTCAGATAATTTTGTAAAACTGAATAAAATGAATTACTAGAAAAAATTAAATAAAGTCATGTAAAATAAAAGCTCAGACTTTCCATAAGCTTCAACTAGTAAAGAACCTGAAAGTCATCACTCCTGTCCCTACATCCAAAAAAAGGGCTGAACAAATTGTAAATTCCAATTATCTTGGACACATCAGAGAATTGAGGTCACAGGGCACACTGCCAGCTGGAAATCTCCAGAGGCAGGTGAATCAAGAGAGCTAGAGCTGATGCTAGTTTATCTGAAGCAGAAGCCATGAAAGCCATAACCTGCAGGGATGATATAAATAATAATTTTGAAAAAATGCTGGAGGTCATGTGTGAACTAGCATGAGAGTAAAGAATTCCTAAAAGTCACAGTCTTAGAGGGGGTCCCAAATTTCATGGATTTTACCTCCAGGAACCCCACTAGTTTTTCACAATGAAGACCAAGATAGGCCCCTTCTGATTCTGGCAGACAGAAGGGAAAAATAACTATTGTGAAATATGTCCAGAGCATTCTCCATAACAAAGATCTGCTCTCCATGTGAAAGGGCTCTACCAGAGCTTTTCAGCAGCTGAGGAAAGGCATTTGCTAAACCAATCCACTATAGACTTCCTGTCTCACCTAAAGGAGGAAAATAGCTAAGAATTGAATTACAGCCTTCAGACAGAGGCCCACAAAAGGATTAAGAATTAATCATAAGATTATAGCTGGCTTGTTTTCCTCCACACCTCACCAAGGGAACTTCAGAATAATAGTGATTTACAACTGAAAGAGATTCAAGAATCAGGTTTTATCCAAACAGTTCTAGGAAATCTCAAATACAACAGGAGAGACACAAACTAGGACACAAGAGCAGGGGTCCTTAACCTTTTCTGTTCTACGGACCCCTTTGCCAGGCAGGTGAAAATCACAGACCCCTTACTAAGTCCACACTACAGTGTGTATTATTTAATAAACATATCACACCCACACCAACATGTCCCCACAAGAGTAACGGTGTGTGTGTTTCTTCTTCTTTTTTTTTTGTTTGTATTTCAATTCAAGCTCAAGCAGCCCTGGTTAAGAACCCCGGCACTAGAGGGATTTGAAGCCTCTGTTACCTACAGCTACAGCAAACAGTAAATATAGCACAACTGCTAGAGAGATTAACACCTTGCATTTTAGGCCTCTTTGCCTCAGTTCCTCTTACCTGCCACATCATATGCAGCTTTCTATAAAATGTTGCAAGTCATGCTAAAAGGCAAGGAAAAAAAAAAACAGTCTGAGGAGATAAAGCAAGAATCAGAATTAGGCTCATATATGACAAAGATTTTGAAATTATAGAATTCTAAATAACTGTGATTAATTTGTTAAGGTGCTGATGGAAAAAGTAGACACACTATCCAATAACAGATGGTAATGTAAGCAGAGAAAAGGAAACTGAAAGAAAGAATCAAACGGAAATTATAGAAATAAAAAAACATTATAACAGAAATTTTAGAATGTCTTTTACGGGTGCATCAGAAGACTGGACATGGCCAGTGAAACAATCAGTGAGCTTAAAGATAGGTCAATAGAAATTTATCCTACTGAAATGCAAAGAGCAAAAAAGCATGCAAAAGAGAGAGAGCAAATATTCATTAACTGTGGGAAATTTTCAAAAGGTATAACATATACATAACTGGGATTCTGGAAGAAAAGGAAAGTGAAAATAAGCAGAAGAAATATTTGAAGTAATAACAGTCAAGGATTTTAGAAACCTAATAATAGATGTAATCTGAATTAACAATAGAATAAGAAAACAAAGAGAATATGAAACATGATAAATATCAAAAATCTACATGTAAGCATATCTTATTCAAACTGCAGAAAACCAAAGACAAAGAGAAAATCTTGAAAGAAGCCAGATTTTAAAACAAAGACTTTAACTACAGAGGAACATGGATAAGAATTACAGTGAACTTATCAGAAATGAAGCAAGCAAGAAGTGAGTTGATCAAAATATTTAAAGTGCTGAAAGGAAAAAAAATTACCATGGACCTAGAATTCTAAATCCAAAGAAATTATTCTTAAAAAGTGAAGGATAAATAAAAACTTTCTCAGTCAAACAACAAACTATAGAATTCATCACCAGCAGACATGCCATATAAGAAATATTAAAAATTAGTTTTGCAGAGAGAAGGAAAAAATGATAAAGGTCAGAAACATGTATCTACATATATAAAGGAAATGCATTGGAAAAGAAATAAATGAAGTAACATCTTTTGTTTTATGATTCTTAATTGATAAAAAATATAACTGTTTCTGCAAAGTAATAATAGTAACAAAGTATTAGGGGCTAAGAACATATCGATACGTAAAATGAATAAAGAAATTCCGTATGACACAAGATAGAGGAACTGGGGATATCCTGCACCTAAAGTAGGATGATAGTGTTATTTGAAGTTGCATTTAAATTTAAATTAATGTGTGTTTTATTATAAGTTAACATGTGCATTGTATTTATTTTATTTATTTATTTTTTGGTTATCTTTTGGCAGTGAGATTCTGGATGGAGCTTTTTATTTTCTTCTTTATACTTTTTTTAAGCTTTATTTTGTACATTTAATAGTTGAAAATATAAACAATTAAAAGCTAAAAAGAAAATACAGTTGAATAAAAACATACATTTCTCAATTAAATGTACTGGATACATATAATTTTTTTTTAAATCATACAATATGTTACACAATATAGTTGGTTCGTAGCAATGCAATCATAAAGTATTTGTTCTTTTGTGTCTGGCTTGCTTCGTTCAACATAATGTCCTCCAGGTTCATCCATATTGTCATATGCTTCATGACATCATTTCTTCTTACAGCTGCTAATATTCCATTGTGTGAATAGACCACAGTTTGTTTATCCACTCATCTGTTGATGGACGCCTGGGATATTTCCAACTTTTGGCAGTCATGAATAATGTCGCATGAACATCTGAATGCAGCTGTCTGTTTGTGCCACTGCTTTCAGTTCTTCTGGGTATATACCCAGTATTGGTATTGCAGGGTCACATGGCAAGTCTATATTCAACTTCTTTAGGAACTGTCAAACAGTCCTCCACAGTGGGTATACCATTCTTCATTTCCACCAACAGTGAATAAGTGTTCCTCTCTCCCCACATCCTCTCCAACACTTGTAGCTCTCTGTCTTTTTAATAGTGGCCATTCTCATAGGTGTGAAATGATATTTCATTGTAGCTTTGATTTGCATTTTCTTAATCATTAGTGATCTTAACATTTCTTCATGGTTTTTTTTTTCTTTTTTTACTATTTGTATTTCTTCTTTGGACAAATGTCTTTTCAAATATTTTGCCTATTTTTTAATTGGGTCGTTTGTCTTTTTACTGTTGAGAGTTGTAACATCTCTTTATATATCCTGGATATTAAACCCTTATCAGATATATGATTTCCAAATAATTTTTCCCTTTGAGTTGGCTGCCTTTTCACCCTTTTGACAAAGTCCTATGAGGTGCAAAAGTGTTTAATCTTGAGGAGATCCCATTTATTTATTTTTTATCTTGTTGCACATGCTTTGGGTGTAAGGTTCAAGATACCACCACCTATTACAAGGTCTTGAAGATGTTTCTCTACATTTTCTTCTGGTATTTTTATGGTCCTGGCTTTTATATTTAGGTCTTTGATCCATTTTGAGTTGACTCTTATATAGAGAGTGAGATAGGAGTCCTTTTTATTTCTTTTGGTTATAGATATCCGGTTGTCCAAACACGATTTGTTGAAGAGACTGTTTTTGTCCTGTTAACATTAACTTGGTTTGCCAAAAAACAGTTGACTGTCTAGGTGAGGGTTTATTTCTGGTTCTCAATTCTATTCCACTGATTGATATGTCTATCTTTATTCCAGTACAATGCAAGGATACCCACTGTCACCATTGTTATTCAAGATTGTACTAGAAGTTCTAGTAGACAAGAAAAAAAGTTAAAGGTATCCAAATAGGAAAAGAGGAAGTAAAACTCTCACTGTTTGCACATGACATGATTCTATACTTAGAGAATCCTGAAGTATACATGACAAAGCTACTTGAGCTAATAAATGAGTTCAGTAAAGTGGCAGGATACAAGATCAACACACAAACATTTACTGATGTAATGTTTTTGTACACTTAGTACTGAACAATCTGAGGAAGAAATCAGGGGAAAATTTCCCTTTTCAATGCAACACAAAGACTCAAATACCTAGGAATTAATTAAACCAAAGAAGTACAGGACCTATATGGAGAAGACTACAAAACAATGCTAAAAGAAATTTTAAAAGACCTAAACAAATGGAAAGACATTCTGTGTTCATGGATTAGAAGAATAAATATCGTGAAGATGTCAATCTAACCCAAACTGATTTATAGATTCAATGCAATACCAATTAAAATCCCAACAGCTAACTTTACAGAGTTAGAGAAGGCAATTGCCAAATTCATTTGGAGGGGTAAGTGCACCCGGATAGTCAAAGGCATTCTAAAAAAGAAAAGCGACGTGAAGTGACATGGGAGGAATTTTCACTGCCTGACCTTGAAACATATTACAAAGCTACAGTGTATTTATTATAAATATATTGCTAACACTTTTTATTGTGCTCATTAGATCTGTCCCTGTTTTTATTACTTTGCATGTACTAACTAATATAATACTCTTAAAACCCCTACATTGGTAAATACTACCCATTATCCCAGGCTTAATAGAGAAAAACGCACAGGAGAGTTAAAGAGCTTCTGCAAGATCACATATCTAAGCGGAAGAGCCAGGATTGAAGTCATTATCTTAAATACTATCTTATACTGAAACTCTAATCTAACATAAAGAGAAATATCCATCTAAGAAAATAATCAGTATTTTGATCAAAAACATCCAATATTGAAAAATAATTTTTGCAGTAGCAAGATTTTAATTCTCTAATTCTAAACTCCAGGAACAACCAAAGCAATAAAGACCATAAGAGAACATTATAAACTAACTTGAAAGGTGCACATTTAAAATATTAAGATAAAGGTCATCAATGGCACAATTAAAATTTTCTACATGCTTACATATTTTCTGATTTTAATTATTGAAAATGCTATATGAAAATTTCCCATTAAGTAATAATATCACAAATTTTGCTATGAGTTTAACTGATGCATAATTCACATGCAGTAAAATTAGCTGTTTTTAATATCAAATTCAATGAGTTTTGCAAACATATATAGTCATACAATGACTACTTCACTCTAGCTACATAAAATTCCATCATCTGAAAAAGTGTAATTGTGCCCTTTGCAGCAAATCCTTTTACTCTCAGTCTCTGGCAATCATTTATCTGCTTTTTGTCATCGTAGGCTTTTCTTTTCAAACAATTCATATAGTCTTTCGTGGCTAGCATATTTCACCAAGAAATTCTTTAGTGATCCATCCATGCTATTACTGAATAGAAATCCATTGTATGTGTATACCACACTATTTTTTATCCATTCAGCAGTTAATAAATATATTGATCTAATTCTTTGGGAGCTATTATGAATAAAGAGACAATAAATAATATCAGTCAAGATTCATGTAGATATGATGCAATTAAACTTGAGTAGATTCTTAAGAGTGTGAGATTTTAAGGTAGGTGTATGTTACCTTTATAAATTAAACATTTATAAACGTTTAACATTTTAATAAACACATTAATAAAAAAATTTAAAACTGCCCAACTGTATCACAAAGTGGATCTATAATTTTGAATACCCATTAATACTATAGCAGTTCCACTGGTTCTAAGTCTTCCTCATCACTTGTTTTTGCCAGTCATCTCAGTTTTTGCCATTCTCAAGGATACATGATGGTACCTCATTGTCTTTTTAATTGACATTTTCCCTATGACTAATGATTTTGAACATCTTTTGATCTGCTAAGTTGCTTTCTGTATATGTTTGGTAAAGTTTTTGTTGAAACTGTACATTTTTAAATAAGTTTTTTCAATCTTTATGTTATTGATTTGTAAGACTGTGTCATCCAGTCTGGATATAAACCTTATATTCAATATGTGTTTTGAAGAATGAGGCTGGCCTTTTCATTTTCTTAATGGAGTTTCTTAAAATTTTGATGAAGCCCAATTTATTAATTTATTTTTTATAATTGGTACTTTTTATGTCTTGTATAAGAAATCATTCTTTAACTTAAGGACACAAATATTTTTCCTATATTTTATTCTAGAAATTGTATTATACTCTTACATTTTAGTTTCTAACACATTTCAAATAAATTTTTGCTTATTTTGAGTGGTAAGGATCAATATTCTTTTTTATTATTATATGGATATTTAATTGCTCGAATGATATGTTGAGGGGACTATCCTTTCAACATTGAGTTATCTTGGCTTCCTTTTAAAAAATCACTGGATCATGTATGCATAAGATTATTTCTGAGCTCATATGTTTCATATCTACTACAAGTATTTGTCAGGGAAGTAAACATGCCCTTAGAACCACCACAATTTCAGATTGCAAGGTGTGTTTTAATTTTATTAATTTTATCTTTTGGGGCAATAACTAATACTTTCTGAGCTCTCACTACATGTCCGTTATCTATGCTAAGTGCTCTCCATATGCTCCATAATAGGAGCTCTTAAATCAGCTACATACAAAACAAAACAAAGAAACAGACAGCCCAATAGAAAATTAAGTGAAGGCTATCATGAGGTCCAGAGAAGAACTCTAATTCTAACAAGCATATATAAAGTGATCTTCAAACTCCTTAGTGATCAAGGAAATGAAACCTGAAGCAGTACTGAGTATCACTTTATAGCAATAAGAAAGGTCAAAATTAGACATCTGTATAATGATAATTTTTACCAAGGATATGAGTAAAGAGAAACCCTCTTGCACTGCTTTTGAGGGTGGATGGTGCAATCATTTTGGACAGCAGTCTGTTAATGATTAGTCAGATTAAGTACATAACAACCATATGATCCAAAGTTCTGTTGCTGCATGTTTATCCAAAGAAATCTTACACATGAGAGGGCATTATAAAGATGCTTATTTCAGTATTGTATTATTTCTGATAATGAAAATTTGTCAGCAAATCGATGTGGATTGTGAATATGAACAGACAACACACAGCAGGAGAAAACCATGGAGGACCATTAGCAATTAGAAGCAAAACACCAAATGTACATAAAGAAAAACCAAATGCTACTAGAAAACATTCTGTTGATTTATAAAGAACAGAGTGAAATATGTAGACAAGAATATTTGCATAAATTAAAAGTAATATTAAAAATTTTAGATTTATTGTGTGCCATAAAAGAGAAGAATTGGAGTGAGAATTTAGGATAAAGGAGAGTAAATAACCAAGTAAATCAGAAGGGAGGCAGAAGTGATGGTAATGTTCCTTGACTAGGGAGTTTGATTACTACTACACACTACTTCTTACTACCCTATAAAGAAAGGAAAACAGATTAAATTGATGGTGGGATGGGAAGTGGCAGGTATAATTTTGGTTCTTTTTAGAATGCATTCACATGACAGTCCAAAATGTGTCTAGGGCCTCAAAAATTCAAACCTATACCTAAGTATTAAGTAGACAGCAAATGCAAGACCATCTAGTGAGCTTTCACATCAACACAGAGTGATCAAGGAAAATGAATCAGGCCCAGTTACACATAGTCAACAAGGAAACTGAATCAGCTTCAGTACATGGTCATCCCTAGTCCCTTACACATCATACAATTAGTCTGCCACAAAGATTTCAAGAGCCCACAATTGCTAATTTCCTTTTAGTTGTCTGTTCTCTTCATTCTGATATTCTTGGGCTTGTATTATATGTAATCTAGGGACAGTCATGCAATTCTTTTACAAGACATGCCAGTACTCAAGGGACAAAATACTGCACCAAAATTTGAGATGCAGCCAGTCCAAAGGAGTGAAAATTTATTCACGATATCTGCTTCACAGAGGGCTGCTTGTTGAATTGTAATAGGTTAGTCATTTTAGAAAAACTACTTGCAAATAATAAGAATTATAAACTCTACTGTGACTCAAAGTCCATTGTGGCAGAATTGTAAGGTCATGGGTGGCCCTGACCTCCAATTTTCAGGCAGGCCAAGTGTACATTAATTCAGTGTTTTCTAATATTCTGGTTATAGCAGGAATGAAAGTACATTGCTAGAATATTCCCAAGGCTTATATATTATGCAGGCAGCACAGAAGAGTGATTATAAATCTCCTTCTAGACATGGAAAACCGACCCTACAAACCAGTCTTTATTTTGGGTAGCAGAGGGTTTAAGGAAATTATAGGAAATTTTCCTAAGTAACTTCCCAATGTCTTGATAAATTATGCCATCTATCACCAATAATGTGGACTAACTGAATGGAATTAATTATTTTGCCATCATGATCTGGTGCAAGGACCAAGGTCATTTTATTACATCAGCAGAACATTGACTAGCTGTGAATTATCCTTGATGAGCCATCCCAATTCTTAAATCTTGAGCTGGTAGTCACTAGTGGCCTATTAACATTATAGATTATAAGACATTTCATACATTACTGTTATTCACCGCTTCTACATTCTACATCTGAGAACTATAATAATACACATGGTGTAGGAAACTGACCTTTAAAGTATATAGAAGATCTGGGTGGCAGATTAAAAGAAATTACTTATTTGATCATTTAGATATGCCTATAATTTTAGCATTTATAATCTTTATAATTAGATACCAAAACACTGTTAATCTATGCCCACTGCTTTCTATTGCAAGTGCAAATGAACTTCAATTGATATAAATATTAGACAGAAATTAATGCTTGATTAATTTCCAAGTTATGGATTCAAAGTCACCTGGAGCCACCATTTTCTTTTCTATGATCCAATTATAAGGTTTTAAGCATCCAAGCAACTGAAACATTGAAATAAATATTCTCCAAAGTGAATCTGGAGTTCAATAGCCCAACCTAATATGACCTGAAATTTTTAAAAGTTCTGCTTTCTCTAAATCTGCAACAATATAAAAGTGATAATATCAAATTATATCAGAAAACTGGTATAAGTACAGTGAATTTAGTCCCAAGAGCAGGGTTCTTCACGTTTTTTGTTCCATGGACCCCTTTGCCAGTCAGGTAAAAACCATGGACCCCTTACTAAGGACACATTTAATAATTTAATAAATATATCATACCCACACCAACACGTCCCCACAAAAATAATGTTTTTTTGAATTTCAATTTCAAACTCACAGACCCCTTGTTAAGAACTCCTGCCCTATAGTGTATATTTTACAGACCCAATAATTATGTCTCTTTTCTAAATAAAGGGATTTCTGGCAACTATAATTTTGTCTAGTTTTAGCAGATCTTTAGTACTTGCTTAATAATTAGATAATTAAGCTAGGATATCTAGTTTCCAGAATCATTGTAGTTAATATCCAATAGAGGCCTTCCAAGGTTGTTAATTGGAACAAAACTTTTTCTTTATTGTTGCAAATATATTACTCTGTGTAATTTAGGACTCTAATTTAAGAAATTACTAGAAAATCCTTTTAAACAGAACTAATATATACATGACTTGTAAGCCAGGGATATCGTATGTATTGTATACCCCTGGCTTACATATATATATAAAAATACCTTTTAAAGTTTATGTTACATTATATAAAATACGAATATATATTTTAAGTAAATTAAGCAATCATGCATGCATGGATTATAATATATGCTTAGAAGGATTCATGACTATATAGCTAACCTCACTTTAAATGCCTAATTGTTAAGGGTCAGTATAAGGCAAGAACAAATATTATCAAAATCAATCAATCGTCTATCTATCTATCTATCTATCTATGTAAAATTCTGTGAAAGAGAGTAAGAGAAACAGAGAGAGAAACAGAAAGAAAGAAAATACATGATATAAGTATAAAAATAAAATTAACAGGAACTACACTTTTATCATAAAGTAATAAAATTTAAAATATAAAATTAGTTAAAATTCTTACATGCATTAAAAAATTGAAAATATAATGAGGAATTAAAGGGCTAAATTTTAAATTAAAATGAAAGCATAAACCCCCAAAACAGCATTTGGTAATCTTAGAAAACATGCCATTTGTTTTTGAGAGACTATCATGGGAAAAAATGAACACCACACAAAGTCCCAAACTGATTTATCTAAATTTCTGATCAAGGTGGCTTGCTCATACTCTGCTGCCAGATGTAAAATTAAAATCATTCTTGGAGGAAGTTACTGTGGCCCAGCATCTTCAAATTCATACACAATGTATTTATTATACAATAAAGCAGTATAAGGGGGGTCAGGAAACAGGAGCAAATAGTCAAAAGACATACAGAAAATAGAAACATAACCGTAAATCAACTAGATGTTGAAATTATAGATATTGTCTATATAAGACTGTAATTAATATGCCCTCAAAAAAGAAGTCAAGATGGAAAGTTTTGCAAAATAACTTTTTATTAAACAGTAAAAAATTCTGGATCTGAAAAATAAAATAAGTCAATATATGTGTACAACAGTAGCTTAGGCACAGCAGATAAAAGAATTGCTGTAAGTTGTTCGGTTAGTAGAAAGTATACAAACTAAGCTAAGAAAGGACAAAGGATACACACGGAAAATTACAGTTCTCTAGGTTAAAAGTTTAACCTGGGTACTGCTGGCCTAAAATCCAGATGTCACAAGGGCTGTGATTCTTTCAGAAGCACTAGGGGAGAAAGCATTGTCTTACCTTTCCAAGCTTCCAGAGGCCACCCACTTTCCTTGGTTTGTGGCCTCTTTCCTCCATCTTCAAAGCCAGCAAGTTTGTATCTCTCTGAACATTCTTCCTTGCACTTTTTAAGGACCGTTGTGATACATTGAGCCCACCTGGATAACCCAGGCTAGTCTAACTATTTTAAGATTATTAGCAACTCAATTCCTTCTGCAAACTTAACTCTCTTTTGCCAAGTAACTTAGCATATTCACAGGTGCTGAGGATTAGGATGCAGGCATTTTGGGGGAGCCATTATTCTCCCTACAATCACTCTAAACAATATCCCACAAAATTTAAAGCCTTAATGCTATCCATTGTATGTGAGGATGCTGCCCTGGCCGTTGGGCAACAAGTACATGGTCTCATTTTTGCCCCCACATTTGACAGAGTATTTGTTTAAAATTATGTAATTTGTGGGAAGCGGCTTGGCTCAATCAGTGGGGCTCCCGTTTACCATATGGGAGGCCCCGGGTTCAGTTCCCGGGGCCTCCTGGTGAAGGCAAGCCCGCCAGCACGGCGTGGTTGGCTGACCCAGCGAGCACAAGCAGCAAGGGGCGGGAATAAATGAATAAATAAATAAAAAATCTTTAAAAAAAAAAATTTAAATAAATAAATAAAATTATGTAATTTGTAATAAAGAGGAAAAACATTAACTTTCTTTACTTTTACCTTTCCACACTAGACAAACTAACAGATTTTTTTTTCAAATCAAATATTATATTTTTGAAAAGTAAATTCTAAAGCAGTTATTATTTTTCACAAATTGATGGTGTTTTCCCTGTACATCTCCAGAACTCTCTCAAGAAATGGTACATACTTCATATGCTGCAATATTTTCTATATATCAGATCCAAATTTTTTCTGCAAGATATTTTGTAAATACACCTTTTTACATTGTATATTACCTTCCTTTGAGGGCTAATAAATTGAAATTTCCAGCAAATTGATCTAATATCTTGAGGTTTGTAGATAGTGTTTTTTAACTTATGTGGAAGAATAGTATTTTGGTAGGTGTTTTTTGTTGTTGTTGTTATTAGAGAACTTGTGATTTTTATAGAACAATCATTCCTAAAATACAGGATTCCAATACATCACCCTACCACCAACACCTTGAGTTGGTATAGAACATTTGTTAGAATTTTTAATAGCACATTTTTGTAATTTTAATATTAATTAAAGTCCATGGTTTAACTTAGGATTCACTATTTGTATTGTGTAGTTTCATGCATTTTTTAAAAAAGCTTTAATCTGGTGCTACATATATAATATAACATTTCCCCTTTTAACCACATTCAGATATCTATTTCAAAGCCGTTAATTATATTCATAATATTGTATGAATATCACTACCATCCATGGCCAAAACATTTCCATCATTTCAAATAAGAATTCTGTACATTTTAAGTAAACCTCCCATTGCCTATCCCCATCCTATTCCCTGGTAACCTATATTCTAGATTATCACTCTACGAGTTTGCTTATTCTAATTGTTTTAAATCAGTGAAATCACACAATATTTTTCATTTTCTGTCTGGCTTATTCCATTCAGCATGATGTCTTCAAGTTTCATCCATGTTGTTGCACATATCAGGACTTCATTTCCTTTTATGGCTGAATAATATTTTATTGTATGTATATACCATATATTATTTATCCATTCATTGGTTGATGGATATCTGGATTACCTCAATCTTTTGGCAATTGTGAATAATGCCACTATGAATGTTGGTGTGCAAATATCTGGTTGAATCTCTGCTTCCAGTTCTTTTGAGTATATACTTACTAGTGGAATTTTGAGTCATATGGAAATTCTATATTTAGCTTCCTGAGGAACTGCCAAACTGTCTTCCACAGAGGCTGCACCATTTTACAGTAACTCCAGCAATGAATGAGTGTTCCTATTTGTCCACATCCTCTCCAACACTTACTTTTTCTTTGTTGTTGTTTTAATAGCTATCATTCTAATGGGTTTGAAATGGTAAGGAAGCTGCTTCAGGATACTGTGTTAGGCAATGGTTTCTTAGACTTTACACCCAAAGCACAAACAACAAAAGAAAAATAAAAGATATATGGGACTTCATCAATATAATTTTTTTTTTCCTTATAGGACTTCATCATGAAAGTAAAAGACAGCCTACACAGTTTTAGAAAATATTTCAAACCATATATCTGTTAAAGGATTAATATCCAGTATAGATAATGAAATCCTTCAACTTAATCAAAAAGACAAACAACTCAGTTAAAAAAAGAAATTGGCAAAATACTTGAACAGGCAACTCTGCAAAAAAGATATACTCACTTACACATCCTGGAGCCTTGCCACCAACCATAGACCACAGTTCACACTGTAGACCACACTCTCTCCCACTCAGTTCTGAGTGGTGTGTGCTGATTTAAAATGGCCTACATCCGTTGCCACAACAGTACTCAGGACAACCTCCAACTTGGTAATCTAAGCACCTCTTAAAATATATGTATATATATATATATATATATAAACAACATTTTTGTAAGCAAATACACATATATGCATATATATTTATATATCATTTTGCAAATGTTTGTATGTATTGTGAGAATTTTGATTTTTACCCATAATAAAAAAATAAATAAATAAATAATAATAAAAAAAAAAAGATATACTAACGGTCAGAAAGCACATGCTCAACCTCATAAGCCATCAGAGAAACACAAATAAAAACTATATAGGAAGGTTATTTTTTAGTGCTTTAATTGTTTCTATTCAAAGCATCTTTCTAATTGCAAGTGAACTCTAATTCGGTGTTTCGGTTTCTACCATGATATTCATGTCATCTCTTCCTTATTTCATAAATTTGATATTTATTAAATATCTAAAAATTACACTACAATTCATAATCTTGACTAATTTATACTAATCTCTCCAGAGTTAATCTAAACAGATATGTTGCGTTTTATTTTTCTGTTGTTAGACATGTCCATCTCTCATCATATACTTCTTTAAAATCATTTTTCTTTTTGTTTTTTATGTCTATCAAGCATCTTAGTTCCATATCCCTTTACTATTTTCTTTTTTTTTTAGGAAGTACCGGGGAATGAACCCAGGACCTTGTACATGAGAAGTAGGTGCTCAACCATTGAACTACATCTGCTCTCCTGCCCTTTACTATATTTTAAAGTGAGAACCCATTTGCAGTTTATTTGCAACAAATTTCCATGGAAAATTTGGTCTTATATAGACCCATTTTTTCAAAAATCTATGTGTAACCTAAAATTAATATGTGTATAATACATTAACCCCAAAGCACCCAATGATACCTGTTTACTGCTTCCCTTTGTCTTTTTAATCTGAATTTGATAGATTGTCAGCTGTTTTTTGTTTCAAAAATTATGCTCCTCATCCTGGTATACCCAACCCAAGCCAAACTACTCATTGGTGTAAATTGTAGAATACATCTCAGTATTTTTTACAATCAAACTGGAGTAGTAGACAATAGAAGGCTAAGAACCTTCAATATATCTCATGGTCAGAAAATAAACACTCTATTTGTTATGAATTTATCTTTGCGATATTAATTACTGGGTTTCATAGACATGCTAGTGATGAAGGAGAGGGTTATAGGAAGGGATCATCAGTGGAACAGTCAATTTTATTTTCATGCAAACATTGTGCTCATAAGAAAAGCAAGGCAATGGGATGGAGAAAGAGGGAGTGTGATGGCTCAATTCACTTTTGTATTGCCAGTGATAAATACCTTCTCTGTTTTCTTATTAAAGTAATACTTTATGCATTTAGAGAAAAATCTCTCATACTTTCAAAACAAAAACAAAAAAACAACTCAAACATTCCTGAAAACAAATCAATGATTGAATAAAGGAGGCAGCCTGTTTTTAATAATTCTTTCTCATCAAAAGGACTAAGCTACATTGCTCATTGAATTCAATAAAACATTAATATATGTTTTCCTTGGGCAGGCACATTACTGAGGCTTAATGAGGGAAATATATATGAGTGAGAATATCTAAGTTCCCCCATACTTATAATCTGGAAAGGAGACAAAATGTGCATGCAAACTGCCAGATATGGGCTTTGAACTACAGTTTACAGTGTAAGATAGGTGGTCTTAATAAGACTAAACCCAGTTGGGAGACTAGCACAGCAGAATAAGTGTTATATCATGCATAAAATATCAACATTCATTTCTGGAGCAGGGAGTAAAGGGTACAGTGAATGCAGTTCTAGGAAACAAATACATGTTGTTTTATAATGCAGATTAGACCAAAAACATTTTGCCGCTATGTATATATTGGTCATTATATATATATATATTTCTAAATATTTTGTTTTTTGTATTCAGAGTTAAATATTTCACTCAACCTGTGCAAAATTTACTGCAAAACATAGAGTATTTAGTGACCCTGACATGAACACAGAAGTCTTACACTTTCTATAAATAGAATCATACAGTTTTAATTCCTTCGTATCTTGCTTTTTTTTATTCAACTTTGAAATTCATCTATTTTGATTGGGTTTAGGTATAATTCGTTTCCACCACTACAACAGTGCTTCATTTTACCTGACCAATTCAATCCAAGACGCTTGCATAAGTGGAAAATTGTGCATAATAGAAAACCCCATTATTTAATAAGTATTTTTTATGTGAACATAACTATCAAACGTTTTTTATAAATAAGGAAAATAAATATGCTAGTAACAATAAGTAAACAAAATAAATCATAGAAGTAATTTTTTTTTAATTAATTTTCTCATGCTCTAGCAACCTGCAATGCCCAAGGTCTCTTGGCCACCTTCCCCAAAGAAAAAAAATTGGTGGGAGCCAATGGGAGGCCATGGAGGCCAGGAAGTCACCTGACATCAATAAGGCCTGCAGGCAGCATAGCATGGAGACCCTGGCTGCATCAGTATTCTGCCCTCTTCCCCCATGCCCTGCCCTGCTCCCGCCACTTTCCCAGGCTCTGTTTATGCCACCCATAATAGCAAACCTCATTATTTAATAAGTTTATCTTATACAAACATAACTATTACATATTTTTATACGTAAGGCAAATAAATACTCTAGTAACAATAATTAAACAAAATTAATCATATAAATGTATTTTGAAAATTTTGTTCTCTCTCTGCCTTTATTGTTTTTGAATGCCAGACACTTACATCTCAATTCACATGTGTTGAATGAATGTAAAACCATGTCCTACTATATTTATTTATTCTATGCAAATCGACATATGTGCTATTTGAAGATTTTTGCTACCATGAATGGCATTGCCTCTTGCACATGTGCACCAAGGACGTGATATAAAAATGTAAATACTCAGGAGTGTAAATGATAAGTTGTAGGGAATACACATGTTCAGTTTTGCCAGGTAAGACTAAATTGTTTTCCAGGGTGGTTGTACCAATTTGCACTAAATCCGTAGTCAGAGATTTTAACTTTTGCAAATATAGGTGAGAAATGGAAGTAAATTTAATTAGCTTTTACCCCATTATTAATGAAATTAAACATTTCTTATTCTGTGAAATACCTATTTATGTACATTATGTGCTTTTCTTTTTATTCTCTTCTGAGCCTTTTGTTATCTGCCATTTTTAATGAGCAGTAGCTCTTAATTTTAATGTAGTTAAATTTATCTTCTTTTGCTTTTCACTTTCTTCATTTTAGTTAAGAAATCCTTCATTACTCTGTGATTATAGAGATATCCTTGAATATCATTTTAAATAAATATTATAGCTTTATTTTTCCCATTTAGGTTTTATTCATCTGAAGTGGATTTTTTGTGCACCATGTAAGATAGAGATAAAATTCATTTGCTCTGTAGAGGTAACCAATTTTTCTGGCCCCACTTACCAAATAGTCCAAATTTTCTCCACTGGGCTACACTACTCTATCATAAATGAAGCTGTCATATGCATGTGTATTTGTTTGCTTGCTGACTATTTTTTCACTGATTAAATTATTTTAGATTTATATCTTGATCCCTGATAGAAGGAAGTCCCTTGTTTTTCTTCTTCAATAGTGTCTTGGATATTCTTGGGCCTTTTATTCCCATTCTATCTTTCCTGTTGGAATTGCATCAACCATTGAGAGCAGATTGAATAGAATTGTCATATTTACCGTTTTGAATGTTCTTATTACAAATAGTGTACATATTTAGCTCTTCTTTGATACCTTTCAAAAACATTTTGTGATTTCTATTTAAAGAGCTCATACATGTTTTTGTTAGATTTATTTTTTCATAAATTTATGTTTTATTTCAAATAGTATCTTTTTTTTTTTTTTTTTCCTGAGATACTGGGACTGGGGATTGAACACCGGACCTTGTATACTGGAGGATGGCTTTCAAACACTGAGCCACATTGGTTCCCCTGTGTTGGCTCCCTCATCCATTTGCTTGTTTTCTTTAGGAGTCACTGAGAACTGAACCCAGGACCTCCCATGTGGGAGGCAGGCACTCAGTTGCTTGAGCCACATCCATTCCCGACAATATCTTTTTAAACGTACATTTTAAAACTCATTTTTGGTGGTGTTTGTAAATTAAATTTCTTTTTATGTATTGATTCTATAATCAGTAAATTTTCTAAATTCATTAATTTTAATCTGTAGTTTATATATTTTCGATGTAGACACTCACAGCCTCTATAAAAAGTCTTTTATCCTTCTCCAGTAATTAAAACATTTCTCTCTTTGTCCGTGGTGAATAATGGTTTTAATGGGTACGTTTGTTTGATCCTTATCTTAAAAATCTGCTTTTAATATTTTATTATTATCATGTTTGCTGCAGTAATTTTGGGGGTATGTACCCTTTATCATTTCAAGAAGTTTCTTTTTATGTTTGCTTTTGAAAAGATCATGATTGGAAATCCTTCTCCTTTTCTTTTAATTTTTATGTATATTGTGTTTTCTGTTTTGCTCAACTCTTCTTTATTCTACTTTTATAATCAATACAATACTATCGTTCATTTCCACTGCCCCTTCATTCTCATCACAAAATAATTCTGAAAATGACCTTAAACAGTACATTTCAGATGAGCATCCAAAATTTCTGATATTTATGCAAATTTTAGCCTAATTATCCAAAAGTTTTTAGAACAATGACCCTAGGACTATGACCCTTCTCTATAAACATCTTCCAGTGCTAATAGGCTCTGTAAGCTTTCTTTCGTCTTGTTTCTGATGTAAATGGAAATTTCTGAACTTAGGCACACTTTCATGTTATTAAAAACTAGAACCAGTGGGGAGTCTTAGCAGAGGCTGATGAAATATTTCCAAAGTTTGATGAAAGGAGAATGTCTAGGACATCATCACCTTCATGTTACACTTAATAGCTAATTTACCAAAAGAGAAGATGAATTTGGAAATCACCCACACTTGCTTTAAGAGGTGGTATGGGTCTTTTACCTGGCCCTGAAGAGATACATTGAATAAGAGTTAGTGCTTAACATCAATCCAAAAAATTAGTTATCTGGAATATTCTTTTGTTTTCACTAGAATATTTTCAAATAAAATATGAACATAATTAGAACATATTTGATTATAGTTTCAAAAATCAAATTTCAATTGAGAGGCTTTGTATATTCCTATTTTTCCAAATATTATATTTTAAGTACTATTTTCCTATGTTATTGAACATTTCACAATTATTTTTGGAAAGTATCATTGTGATTTGGATGAATTTATTAAAGGAACACGATATTCTGAAATATAACTAAAATTTATCAGGTCAGTAAGCACTACTTAGAGATAGTATATATTTACTTTGATTATACTTACACCATTGTGAAGTCAGAGGCTTAAAAGTGCAATTAAGAATGTATTTTCCCTAAGGAATTCTAAATATTAATATTACTATAGAACTGCACATATTTTATCATGTTGCAAATGATATTTTGTATATTTATATGTTTTGTAGTTTAACATTACTCATGTTCTACTAGAAGTACAGACTTGTGTTTTTAAATTAACTCAAGATTTTATTAGATAAAATCAATAGACCAAAATCCTTGACTATAATGGGTGGGCTACTGGCATACTATTGATAGCAATGTAATTAGAACAAAAATAGAAAATAGAAAATAGAAGCAAAATCTGATGTCAGCTACTGAATATTACTTATAAAAATTAGTGAAATTTGTGAAACCTTTGAGTTGAATGATACACTAATAATATACAGTTTAATGATCACTACCAAAAGGAATTCTTTCATTCCCTGAATTTGGAAACATATCTTAAACAAATGTGAAAAAAATGGAAAAAGTGAATTTATTCTATGAAATGACAAGATATAACAACCAATCATTTGATTTCATCTTCATTGAATACAAGCTTTATAAATTAGCATAAAACTTTGCAAGTTTCATAAAGTTGTTTCTCTAACAGTAGAAATTTTAAAACCCTCTGTGGAAGTATAAGTTGGAAATTGCCTGTTCAAAGAAATTTATGATTTTATTACAGCTGCATATTGACTATTCCTCTAGTAACCTGCAGGCAGAATTTATTCAAACTGCAATGAAATTGGGCAAGAAAAGTAATTAGCAAGCAGGAAAAATAATGGAAAAGCACCATAAAAGCAGTTCAGAATTTATGTGGGTTGTCAGATCATTAGAAAAGTAACACTTCCTTTTTTTTAAGTTGCGTGTATGTATGTATATATATATTCACGCCAACTGACTAAACCTAAATATACATTTTTCTAACCAAGACAATACTGAGAAGGAAATACTGAGAAACATCAAAATGATTTCTTAACTTTTCAAAGGATTTTACATTCTTCTAAATATAATTTTAAGTATTCTGTTCAAAAGAGAAATTTTATAGTGAAATGAATTATTTTTTAATTTTTTTTCAATTAAAGATACAGGGAATGTTTGATTATCAAGTTTTTTTCAAATGACAGTGATGGATTTTTTTATAGCTGACAGATATCAGTAACATAGCATAAACCACCAAGGCAATACCTATGTTTAGGCTAAGAAATAACAATGATGATATCCATATTAGTACTAGTAACAAAATTACAACGACACAATTTTCTGGGCATCAGTTATTTTGTAACATGAAGAAACTTTACTTATTCTGCCAAACAAAACCATATATTATTGAACAGATAATTTTTAAAAAATAATGCACATATTAGCCATTGATTTATCAAAACACACATGACACACACAAAGAAACACTTAGCTAAAAAAATACAGATAGTTTGTTTAAAACTTAATTTTTAACACATTATTTCCTAAGAGAATCATATATTATGTTAGAGTCAAGAAAACTTAAAGATCCTCTGGCCTTCTAGATTATAGGCAAGATCATTTCACAGCATAGCTAGATCAATATATTAAACGTCATTTTATCCCATTTCTGTTTTCCTTGATATCTTTAATGACAATAAAAATTCATAACAAAGCCTTCAGAAAGTAGTGTCAAAACTTCTTCATCTGATAGTCAAGTAACTTCACAATCTCCCTGCCTCATTTTTCTCCAAACATATTTTGTTCCATTCATATTGGAAATATAAGCTTAGCTCAGATTAGTGTGTGAATTATCTCTAAGATTTACCATATGCCTCCAACCTAGGCATCTTTGCTCTTGATAATTTCTGTCTTTGGAGGTTCTTCCAAACTTTATCTTCCCCCAGAACATAGTATGAGAAATGGTCTATATTCCATACATTTGTGAATCTTTTGACTATTCTAGGACTCAGAAATATCTCCTTCATTCATTCAAAACATATATTGGTAATCTTTTGTGTCAGTG
The DNA here is from genome assembly GCA_026826555.1 of Tolypeutes matacus. Lineage (NCBI taxonomy): Eukaryota > Metazoa > Chordata > Mammalia > Cingulata > Chlamyphoridae > Tolypeutes > Tolypeutes matacus. The sequence goes on along the minus strand of JAKSZT010053946.1, from coordinate 5,247,885 downwards.
AAATAAAATGAATAAAATAGATCTCAACCTTTATGTAAACACAGACTAGTAGAATTTGTTGGGAATGGAGATATAGGCATGTAAAACAAAATGAAAGGAGGGACATTGACTCTGATGTGGCAGAAATGAAAAGGATTATGACAGAATACTACAAACAATTGTATGCCAACAAACTAGATAATCTAGAGGAAATAGACAAATTCCTAGATGCACACAACCTACATAAACTGACTCAAGTAGAAGTAGATCTCATCAGACCCACAATTAGTAAAGAGATTGAATTAATAATCAAAAACTTCCTGAAAGTAAAATACAGGACAAGATGGCTTTACTTGTGAATTCTACCAAACATTCAAAGAATTATCACCAATCTTTCTAAAAATAATTGAAGAGGAGTGGACTCTTCCTAACTCAATTTATGAAACCAAAATAACCCTAATACCAAAGCCAGATAAAGACATCACAAGAAAAGAAAATTGCAGACCAATTTCCCTTATAGATATGGATGCAAAAATCCTCAACACACTAGCAACTCAAATCTAACACCATATTAAATAATTATATGCCACGATCAAGTGGGATTTATCCCAGGAATACAATGGTACTTAACATGAGACAATCAATCAATGGGACATACCATGTTAACAGAACGAAGGGGGCAAAAATCACATTATCTTGATAGAGAAAAAAGTTTTTAATAAAATCCAATATCCTTTCATAATAAAACACTTTGAAAAATAGGAATAGGAGTAACTTCCTCAATACAATAATGAGCATTTATGCACAACACATAACTACCATTATTCTCAACCATGAAAGCCTTCACCCTGAGAGCAAGAACAAGACAAAGTTATCTACTTTCACCACTCCAATTCAACAATGCCCAGGAAGTCTTTGCCAGAGTAATTAGGGGGGAAAAAAAGACATAAAAGTCCTCCAAGGTGAAAAAATAGAATTGTCTCTATTTGGAGATGAAATGATCCTATATATAGAAGATCCAAAGAATCCACAAGAATATTCCTTGAATGTATACGCAAACTGAGGAAACTGTAAGCTACAAGATTAACTTGCAAAAATCGGTTGTGCTTCTACACACCTCCAAATAATATTTTGAAATGGAAACTTTAAAAAAGAATACCATTTCCAACAGTTTATAAAAGAATGAAATACCTGGGAATATATTTAACAAGGATATGAAGAACTTGTATACTAAAAGCTATAAAGCATTGCTGAAAGAAATAAAAGACCTAAAAAAGTGGCGAGACATTCTGTGTACACAGATATGAAGACAATATTATTAGGATGTCAATATTACCCAAAGCTATCTAGAGATTCAACTCAATACCCATCAACATGCCAGCAGTCTAACATGATAATGTCACCAATTCATGGTGCATGCAAACACTGATAATATATTTGAGTAAAATATAAATAAAAAGGACATTCGTTTTCACTGTCCTTTAAACTTGGATAGAAATGAAACATATCTCGGAATCATTTCTACCTAGAATAAAACTTATAAATTTTGTTAGGCACTCTTCCAGAATGTTGATGAAGGAAATGTAGTAGTTTAAATAATTATGGAATAAAAAAATTAACTAGAGAAAATACTTAATCCATTGGAATTTAATAATTTCACTAAGCACACAAGGGCATTAAAAAGTTTAATATTTAATTTAATATTTTTTCATAGAAATCAGACTTAAAACAAACTTTGATGGTATACATAAAATATTAAATTATACTAATCACATTTTCATATTATAACTGATGAAACAACTAAGAAAATGGTTTGGTTTTCATTTAAATTTTTCCTTTGGTGTGTAAAAAAATGAGAGCATAGGATTTATCATTTAAAATAATTTATAATTTAATTAATTTGAGTGGAAAATGATTACTTTCTTTATTTTAAAAATCTAGATGCATATCTATGTACCTTTACATCCCCCATATAAGTATTTCAAACACTTTCATTTTCTTTTATTTGACTGTCCTTTATACAGTTTATCAATATATATATTATAATAGACACAGTGAAAAATCAACCCAGAAAGTGAAGTAGAGGCCATTCTATATCATTATATTTTCTCTGTCTTCAAACGTGAGCCATTTCTAATTTGTCATGTCCTTTCTACCACAGCTATTTCCAAATACGATTATGGAACTAATGACATTGCTTTTATAGCCTCCACTCTCAATGACATTTCCCTTTTAAAAGTGGTTGTTACTCTTTATAGAAGTACTCATTATTTTAAGTTAAATATACAAACATATATATTATATGTATATATAATTTACTAATTTTTTATTTAAAAGAGCTATCAAGTCACATGGATGCAGTTTTGAGAACAACTTCTGAACCACTCAGAATCTCATTCTCACTCATCACTTGACTTGAACTGGTTCCCTTCTATCACATGTTTATATATATATTATTTTTTACCATCTTGGAGAAATAACTTGTGGGAATTTTCCATCCTTCAATATGACACAAATTACAGACACACTTAGTACTATTTATGAGATCCTCTTTGTGTACCATTCTCACCTTTTTCAATGGTATGGAATAACTAAAGAATTGAGATAATTTGAAATTTTTTTCTCCCTTTTTTAAAGCAATTTTAATGAGATATAGTTACCTACCATACATTCTATCCAAAGTATACAATCAATGGCTTTTTGTATAATTACAATATTGTGTATTCATCACAACAAAAAGTTTTAGAACAATTTCATTACTCCAAAAAGAAAAATTCCACACCCCTTACCCCCAATTGATTTTTTTAACAAATCAATTTTATTGATACATATTAATGAAGCATAAATCTATCCAAAGTGTTCAATCAGTGGTATTCAGTATAATCACAGAGTTGTGCATTCATCACGTCGATCATTTTTAAAGCATTTTCATTATTCCAGAAATAATAATACTAAAGAACAAAAACAAAACAAATGAAACTCATTACTTCTCAATCTCTCTATGCTTCCTCTACCATACATAGCTGCTATTCTTTCAATTTTTTTATCCTTTGTATGATGCATCAAGTTCTAATTATATTTTATGTTCCAGGCTAATCTATAGGTTAAGCTGATTTATACATTTCCTCAACTTGTGAGAGCTACATTTTGAATAGCATGGAATTTTCAGTGCCTCACAGAAATGTCTCTCAAAAATACATTTGAATTTTAATTGTAAATTTAATCAATAGTGGTCCTCTAGTTCTAGTTATTCATGATCCCAAATGTAATCAACATTCCAGAAGTACAACAATTCTTCCTGAGGAAGGTTCTTGTGAATATTCTTAATATTATTGTCACCCTGCCTTGGTGTTGACCAGGGTTCACAAACTTTACTGGGTTTTAATGAATAAATTAAAAACTTTCAGGGTTTATATTACCCAAAAGGTTTTTCTTGCCACATTTCCCCTATTTCCTTTCCTGGACTAAGTAATGGTACTCTCCTATTTAAATCAACTTTTATGCCATGAATATAAGCTCTGCAATGGCAGGATATTTGTTTTGCTCACTGTAGCAACTCCAGGATCTGCTTAGTGCCTGATTTATAGTAGAAACTTATGTAGTAGCTACTGCATAAATCAATAAAAGAAGGAATAAATGTTTCCCTTGTACACTGAAAATGAATTCCATATGACAAACCTTCAAGTGATATTTTTTGGAGATGATTTTGTCTAATAATTCTTTTGTTCACTGATATTTCACTTCTCCATAGCTGAAATATCAGTGAACAATGGCGGAATTACAGTAGCCAAAAACAACCTCAATAAATGCATTGCTTGGCTTATGTATGGTTAGTTTTAGAAAACCAGTGGGAATTTCTGGTTTGAACTCTGTTCACTTTGATCATTGTAATTGCTCATTTAGTTTAGTTCATTACACAGGAATTTGAGCCTGTGGAGTTTTCTCTTAGCTTAAGTTTCCATCTGCAACATGTTGGTCTGAAAACGTACTTAACAATGTCAGCTAGAAAGTTTTCTCCAAATTATTTCAGTCTTTTTTAGAATTCCAAGGTCACTGATTTGAACAGTACTAGATAAGCAAGTGGGAAACACACAAAGAAAGGAGATTTCAGTGTTTCTTTTGATTTTTGCAATTCTGAGAGAGAAAAGGGAATGGGTCAATGGAAAGAAGAAATGTCATCTTGAGGTGACTCTGGTTTTAAAAATGAGATAAAACTAGCCATTCCCCAAGTGACATGATCTCTTTACACTAAAATATAATTCAAGCAGTTGAAGTCAGAGTAGATTTTAAAATGGCAACAGACATAATTTTTTTCTGGTGTTCAAAATACTACAAGTGTCAGGTGGGTTCATAGCAGCTGAGTTTTCAGTAGTAATTTTTAACTAATTTTTAAAATAATTATTTGTATATGTGTATTTAATATCTTCTGTACAATATTCTAGTCTATGCAGTGCTACAGAGGAAAGCAGTTGCTCTTGAGAGTTCACTTTATTACTCATACTGATATATTTTTCTAAATCACATAAAGTAACCCTTGCCCTTTAGCAGAATAAATACCCACTTAACCAAATTTGTCACCGTACTTTCAAGGTAACAGGTTTCCTTGCTCTCTGTTATACTTATCTAGCTTATATTAGTTTTTTTATTCCTCTTCTCTTATATTTTACAATTTTCTGTACTCTTACCCATTCACTCACCACATTGTTGCCTTTTCCCTTTCTTCATGTTTTTCTTGTAATCAATTCCCCCTTTCTCCTTTTTCAACTTGTTCAATTATTTCTCAGGATTTCTCATATTCATATTTTAAATTTCTATTTTGTTATTTGGTCTCTCACCCTGCAAAGACTCTTAGAAGTCTCAGTTAAATAGACGTCAAAAAAAAATTGTGCATCGTCCAGAAGACAAGCAAACCATGGAATAAGGAACTGCTAAAAATCAGCAGTGAACCTAGGAGGGATGCAGTACCACTACACACTCTTCCTTTCCTAAACAGCCTTGCATCCCTTCCCTTCAAGCCCAAAGAGATCTTGCATACTTTTCAGTTGCCAAATTCCATGTATCAATTGATTACCAAATTGATATTTTATATGTATATGCATGTGTCTTTCTTCCTAACCACATGGTAAACTCTATTATAGAATGTGTATTTATTGCCTTTGCTTGACATACAGGCAAGGTTTGTAATTCAGATGATCACTAGAGGACTTGAACTGGATGGACATGTGTTATTAGATTTTGTTGTTGTTGTTGTTGTTTATAGACTCACCTATTCAAATGCTCTTTTTTAAATTTTTAAAAAATTTTGTTTATTTCTACCCCCACTCATTGTTTGTGCTCACTGTCCACTCCTTGTGTCTGTTCGCTGTGTGCTTGTCTTCTTTTTAGGAGGCACCGCAAAGTGAACCCAGGACCTCCATGTGGGAGAGAGACACCCAATGGCTTGAGCCACCTCCACTCCCACCTGTTGTGTCTCTCATTTTGTTTCCTTGTTGTGTCTCTTCCATTGATCTTGTTTTTTCAACTCGCTGCACCAGCTCTTTGTGTCAGCTCGCTGTCTTTCTGGTCTTCTTTCGGAGATACTGGGAACAGTACCTGGGACCACCTATGTGGTAGGCAGGTGCCCAACTGCTTGAGCCACAGCTGCTTCCCTATTCAAATGCTCTTTTTTCTTCATTTTTAAAAATTGATTTTATTAGTACTTATTAATAAAGCATACAATTCATCCAAAATGTACAATTAATGGTATTGGTATAATCACAAAGTTGTGCATTCATCATTTCAGTCATTATTCAGAGCATTTTCATTATATGTGTTCATTTAGTACACAGAATAATTTGATTGCAAAAGTAAAGCAACAATAAACTAACCTTTAAAATTTTCATATAATAATCAAGCAATTTTAAAACTGCTAAAATATGACATTAAAGAAATTATTAAGAAAATATAAATGCCACAATGATGTTTTTTTAAATATGTTTTTTAATTTTTTAAAAGATACTTAGATTACATAAATGTTACCCAAAAAAATCTAGGGATTCCCATATGCCCCTCTCCCCACACCTCCCACACACTCCCACATAAACAACATCTTTCATTAGCGTGATACATTCATTGCAATTGATAAATTCCTTTTGTGGCATTGCCACTGAGGATGGATTATAGTTTATATTGTAGTTTATATTCTCTCCCACGCAATTCTGTAGGTTATGGGAAGATATATAATGGCCTATATCTATCATTGCCATGTCATTCAGGACGATCCAAGTCCTGAAAATGCCCCCGTATTACACTTGTTTTCCCTCTCCTTGCCCTCAGAGTCTCCAATGGCCACTGCAAGTTATAATTTCTTCCATTGCTAGAATGACAATAAGTATATAGTAGAATACCAGTAAGTCCACTCTAGTCCATAGTTCATGCCCCAATCCTGAGGATTCTGGGTTGGTGAAGTCCACTCCACCTCAAATTGAGTAAAGCAATACAGAGTAGGTTTTGAATTTCAGATCTACCATTTACACTCTGTGGCAAGCAATCTTAATTCTGATCTGTAAAACAGACACAAAAAATCTGGCTATTAAACAAAACAAACATGCATAATATCATACAGGACTCCCATACATCATCCCACATCAATACCTTGCATTGGTGTGAAATATTTTTACCAAATTATGAAAGAGAACTCTCAAAGTATTGCTACTAACTATAATCCATACCTTACATTTGGTGTAATTTCCCCCCATCCCACCTTATGTATTTTTGTACATAAACCATACAATTTATGTAAAGTGTACAATCATGGCATTTGGTACAATCACAGAATTGTGCATTCATCACTACAATCAATATTAGAGCATTTTCATTACTCAAAAAAAGAAAAATGAAAAACAACAACAAAAAACAGACCACTATCATACCCATATGTTAGCACAACTAATTATAAATCCTATGATGTGCTTTCAACATTTCTATTCATTTCTAAAGATTTATGAACAGCTTTCCACCAATTCTGCACAGATTAAACCCCAACTTTCCATTCTCTAATCACATTCTATTGTCTGATAACTTATGTTCTAGCTATTAACTCCATAATTTTGTTCATTATAAAATAATAGCACAATCATACAATATTTTTCCTTTTGTGACTGCCTTCCTTCACACACCATATTTTCTTCCAGGTACATTCTTGTTGTAATATGTTTCATAACTTCATTTCTTCTTACAGCTAAATAATATTCAATCGTGTGTCTATATCACAGTTTTGTTTATGGACACCTGGGTTGTTTCCATCTTTTGGTAATTGTGAACAATGCCATTATGAATATTCGTGTCCAGATATTTGTTTGTGTCACTGCTCTCAGTTCTTCTGGGAAACTACCTTGTAGTGGTGGTATTGCCAGGTCACAGGGGAGATCTATATCCAACTTCCTTAGGAACCACCAAACAGACTTCCAGAGTGGCTGAATTATTCTACATTCCCATCAACAGTGAATAAGCATTCCTATCTCTCCACATCCTCTCAAACATTGGTAGGTTTCTATTTTTGGTGTTTTGTTGTTGTTGTTATTGTTTATTCAATAGTGCTATCCTAGTAGGTGTGAAATGATATCTCATTGTAGCTTTAATTTGCATTTCCCTAATAGCCAGTGATGTTGAACGTTTTTTCTCATGTTTTTTTCGCCATTTGTATTTCTTCTTTAAACAATGTGTATTCATGTCTTTTACCCATTTTTTAAATTGGGTCATTTGTCTTTTTATTGTTGAGTTGTAGGATTTCTATATGTTTCATGGATATTAGACCCTTGTTAGATGTGTGATTTCCAAATATTTTCTCCCATTGAGAAGGCTGCCTTTTACACTTTTCACAAAATCCTCTGATGTGCAGATGTGTTTAATTTTGAGGAGGTCCTATTTATTTCTTTTTCTTTTTCTTTTGTTGCTCCGTGCATTGGGTGTGAGGTTTATGAGATACCCGCTTACTGCAAGGTTTTATAGATGTTTCCATATGTTATCTTCTAGGAGTTTTATGGTCCTGTTTTTTATGTTTACTCTTTGATCCGTTTTGAGTTGATTCTTGTATAGGGAATGAGATAGGGGTCGTCTTTCATTCTTTTGGTTATGGATAGCCAGTTCTCCCAGAACCATTTTTTTAAAAGAGACTGTTCTGTCCCAGAAAAGTGGACTTGGTAGGCTTATCAAAAATCAGTTGACCATAGATGTGAGGATCTATTTCTGAACTCTCAATTAGATTCCATTGATCAATATTTCTATCTTTATATGAATACCATGCTATTTTGGCCACTGTAGCTTTATAATATACACTTCAAGTTCAGGAATCCTGAGTCCTCTGACTTCACTCTTCTTTTTTAAGATGTTTGTGGCTATTTGGGCCCCTTTCCCTTCCAAATAAATTTGGTAATTTACTTTTCTATTTCTGTAAAGAAGGTTGTTGTAATTTTGATTGATATTGTGTTGAAACTATAAATCAGATTGGGTAGAATGGATATCTTCATAATGTTTAGTTATCTAATCCATGGACACAGATTGTCTTTCCATTTAAACAAATGGTTTTCTCTGATTTCTTTTAGCAGTGTTTTGTATTTTTCTCAATGTAGATCCCTTACATTCCCGGATAAATTAATTTCTAGATATTTGAAACTTTTATTGCTATTGTCAATGGATTTTTTTTTCTTGATTTCTTCCTCAGATTGGTCATTACTAGTGTATAGATCACTACTGATTTTTGCATGTTGAACTTATATCCTGCCACTTTGCTGAACTAATTTATTAGCTCTAATAACTTTGTTGTAGGTATATTTGAATTTTCTAATTATAAGATCATGTTATCTGTGAATAGTGAGAGTTTTACTTCCTCTTTTCCAATTTGGATGCCTTTTATTTTTTTATCTTGCCTAAGTGCTCTAGGGAGAACTTCTAGCACAATGTTGAATAATAGTTGTGTCAGTGGGCATCCTTGTCTTGTTCCTGATATTAGAGGGAAAGCTTTCAACCTGTCCCCATTGAGTATGATGCTGACTGTAGGATTTTCATATATGCACTTTATTATGTTGAGGAACTTTCCTTCTATACTTATAGTTTGAAGTGTTTTCATCAAAAAGGGTGCTGGATTTTGTCAAATGTCTTTTCTGCATCATTCGAGATTATCATGTTTTTTTTTCCTTTATTAGTTAATGTGGTATATTATGTTAATTGATTTTCTTATGTTGAACCACCACTGCATATCAGGGATAAAACCTACTTGATTACGCTGTAAAATTCTTTTGGTATGCTGTTGGATTCAACTTATGAGTATTTTGTTGAATCTATGTTCCTTAGAGAGATTTGGTAAGTAATTTTCTCTTCTTGTAATGTTTTATTTGGCTTTGGTATTAGGATGACGTGGGCTTCATAAAATGTGTTGGGTAATTATCTCTCCTTTTCAATTTTTGGAAGAGTTTAAATGGTATTGGTATAAATTCTTCTTGAAATGTTTGGTAGAATTTCCGGGGAAATCATCTGGTCCTGGACTTTTCTTTCTTGGAAGACTTTTGATGAAGGATTCAATATCTTTACTTGTGATTGGTTTGTTGACTAACTGTATTTCTTATAGCATCAATGTAGCTTGTTTGTGCATTTCTAGGAATTTGTTCACTTCAACTAGGTTGTCTAATGTGTTGGCATATAGTTTTTCATAATATTCTCTTATGGTCCTTTTTATTTCTGTGGGATGAATCATAATGACCCTCCTCTCATCATTGATTTTATTTATTTGCATCTTCTTTCTTTTTTTCTTTGTTACTCTAGCTCAAGATTTACCAATTTTGTTGATCTTTTTTAAAAAAAACCCTGCTTTTGGTTTTGTTGATTTTCTGTATTGCTTTTTTTGTTCTCAATTTCATTTATTTTTTTCTCTAATATTTGTTATTTCTTTCTTTCTGTTTGCTTTGGGATTGGTTTGCTGTTATTTTTCTAGTTTCTCCAGGTGTTCAGTTAGGTCTTTGACTTCAGCTCTTTCTTCTTTTTTAATATAGGCATTTAGGGCTATAAATTTTCCTCTCAGAAGTGCCTTTGTTATATCCCACACTCTCTCTTGTCTTTCTTTCCTGGCTGCAGACCTGCCTTTACTGTTTCCTGCAGAGTTGGATCCTTGTTTACAAACTCTCTTAGTTTCTGTTTATCTGTGTGTATTTTATACTCACTGTCATATGTGAAGGAAAGTTTTGCCAGGCAGTAAAGGCACCTGGTTGCCTCTTTTATTTATTTATTACATTCTTTCTCTTCTTTCCATGCACTTTTCTGGTCTGCCAACAGATGATGCTCTTTGAAAGACCTCTCAGCTCAGATCCCAGATGCTAGGGGAGAATGCATTCACTGCAACTCCACAAGAGGTGGGCAGTGCAGAAGCAGTGCCCTCAAGGTGGGCCAAGCATTGCAAACAAACTTTCTGAGAAACTGTTTTCTTCCCTTGGCCAGGCACACCCTCCTCCAGGGGAGTAGGAAGGGTGATTGAGAAGGCAAATTAACTTTAGCTAACTGCAGGCAATCAGGTCAAACAGTGTTGCTGCTTCACCTGGGCTGGAAGTATGTGACCCTTCCAACACAGCAGACCAATTTTGCTGGCCAATATCTGAATTTGCTGTAGGCTGTGTCCTTCCCCCTTCCCTTGGGGAAGAGCACCCCTGCAACTCCCTCAGTTGGCAGCCCCCTGCCAGGGACCAGAGGACTAGCTTCTGTTTACTCTGAGGGAGTTGGGGGGAGGGCATGGGCGCAGTAGCAATTGCTGCAGTTTTACTCATGGGAATTTTCTAGCTAGCTGCAACTCGTTTCCTTTGCCCCTCTCTCTTGTGGGTGGTGTCTAGCCTTTCCCTCATGTCCTAAGCCCCAGAAGAGCTCTCCAATCTCTGCCTGTCCTTTAGCTATTTTTCTGGAAGAGTAGTTATCCCTCTGCCTTTCTAATCCTCCATCTTCTCAGAAGTCCAGATTTTTTCTTTTTCTAAGCCTCATCCTTAGAGAAATTTTCCCAGAACTTCAGTCTGAATCAGGATTCTCTATATTCCTATGTAGGACTTAAACTTGTTAATCTCTCTTTGTTGCAAAAGTATAATTTCAAGAAAGCAGAAATTTCACATCTATATATCCAACATCTCACACATAGCTTAACATATATTAGGTTCTCATAAATAATAAGTGAATGAATGAATGAATGAATAATGGAGCAATCTATCAGTACACGTAGGTATCCTTATTATTTTAACTTTTTGTGGATAATCAAAACACAAATATGAATAATGTCTTTAAATAGTAGTTACTGACCTGATAAATTTTAATAGTACTTCTGAAGATTTTGTTCCTTTAGTAAATTCATCAAAATCAAAAAGTCATTCTGTAATGCTTTGCTTAAACTCACGATATCAAAATATCCAAAATTGAATGGGAAGTGTTTCAGTATTATTCAACTTGTTTTAAAAAGTCCATGCAATAAAAGAGTCTTATTCTAATACATTAAAGTAGAGAAATATATTTTCTTAAATGTATGCCCACCTAACCCGGTAATTCATTAATCTCTCACCCAAAAAGCAATGACATTCAGGTGCTTTTTTTTGAAATCAGTATTTTGACATATAATGATTTACCTCATATTTAATAATCTCTTATGTACCTAATAGTGTTAGGTTAAACTAATCTCATTTTAAATGTTTCATATAGACTTAATTCAAATGACAAGTTCTTGAATCTGGGCACTTTTTTGAAATATGCTAACATAACCAACTTTCTTAAGTTCTCTAAGGTTCATTTCCCTTATTTATAAAATCAAGCTAATAATGCTTACTTTTCAGAGTTAGGAAAATTAAATGAGATAGTACTTGTGAGAACCACAGCACAGAGTAAAACTCATAAAAGAGGACAAATGCCTAATTTTTAAAAGATCATAATAAATTAGTAATTATTTTCTTAAAACTTTGTACCTCATGAATAAATACTGCAGTGCTGCTTCTACCCAAGAAGAAATGCTATAGCGAAACAAAATAAAAACAGCCAATCTTTTTGTTATTGTGGGGAGGAAAATCAAGCCCATAGCTAGGACATGTGTAAATATTAAACTTAAAGCATATGCAATTGCTAAATTTAATAAAATTTGAAAGTCCTACTTTGATTGACAGTACCTTATACAGACTGAGAAGGCTGATTGGATGAATCATGGCTTTTATTTTAATTAAATTTAACCTTTCTACTTAGATGTGATTGAATAATAAATACAGGTAAAATAGGGGAAAATTAGGACATAGGCTAGCAAAGCATCATGCTTTATACATGAAAATACACGATATTATTCTCCTTGACATGTTTTATATAGCAATAAAGGTACTTCACAAAAGACATACATTTCAGCAGCAGCAAATCATCTTAGAAACAAGCACTTTGAAGTGCTTTTATCCACTATAGTGGATAAAAATAGGAGTAGCTGCCCAGCATCCATTTTGTAATACCTGCCCCTCTCCTACCTAAACAATTACTTTGGGGTCCTCCGTTTTAGTACTACTTGACCAGGCACTCTGTTCTAGGAAGGGGATATCTCCTGACTCATTCTAGGTGGGGGCATTCACTAACTCAAGCAAGGCTACTCAGTGTACCTTTCCCTGAATTTTTAATGAAGAAACAGAAACTTTGGTCAGTCTCTCTACACTGACTAAACATAGCTGTTGATGGTTTAATCAGTCTAGGCTATAATAGCTGGGTAACAGATAGAGCCTAAAGTCTAATTTAGCAAAATAAAGATCCATTTTCTAGTTACATCATAGTCATTCCTAGCTCAGTGGTTGTGACATGGGGAGCAGTCAACTTCCATACTGCTGATGTAGAGCATGAAGAATTTTCCATGCTTGCTTTCAAGGTTGCATTGGTGACATCAATTGACAATATGGAGAGAAAAAAAACTGTGAAGAAGGTACTCCCATCCTTAATTTTCTACGTTTTGACATTATATCTTATTTCTGCTGGTAGTCCAGGAAAGAGAGCCAGCCAAATGGTCGTACCTATATTTAAGGGTGCTAGACAAAGTTTAACAGTGCGCAAGGATGTGCAGATGTTTTTGCTGAATATCTAACCACTTTCTACCACAGAACATAAAACTTGAATGTTCTGGGTGGCCATTTCCCACCAGGTTAAAAAAATAAAATTTACATATTGTGAAATTAGGGAACAATCCCTAAGACTGCCCTCACTTCTAACACTATTTGTAAGTTCTAGGGTCCCCAAGAAAACTCTTAGTTTTAATAATTCACTAGAAAGAATCACAGTTTTAAACTTATGTTTAAGGTTTTTACAGCTAAAAGACTGATCTAAAATCAGCCAAGGGAAGGGGCTCATAGGGTAGAGTCCAGGAATGTTGCAAACATGGAGCTTTCAGTTATCCTCTCCCCATGGAGTCAAAGACAGTGTAACTCTCTCAAGAGCAATGTGTGACAACATGTAGAGTATTGCCAACCAGGGAAACTTACAGAAGCTTCAGTGTCCAGAGTTTTATTGGCGGTTCACCACGTAGACATGGTTGACTGCCCACATGGTTGATCTCAATCTCCAGCCCCTCCAGAGGCAAAGCTAATGCTGCATGCCAAAGCATCCCTCCTAAATCACATCTTTAGACTATCTGGTGTGGTCAACCTCCACCCTCACTCTTTGTCTATATATAGACAACCCATGTGACCCAAAGCCCCCAGGTAAACAAAACTACTCCTAACCAGAGTAGCATTCCACAGCCTTAGCAATTGTATCCCAGAAGGTGAGAATAAAGGCCATAACTTTCTTTGGGTAAGATTTAAGTCTTTATTATACATGTGTAAACACAGCTGAGATAATAGAAAGAGAGATTAGCAACATTTGAGTCCCTGATTCCAAATATTTCTGAAACCCAAATTTCTTTCTGTAGTTTGTTATTTTAACCCTTCTATTAACTAAGTAATACAATAAATTTCTTCATTTAGTCAGATTTGCACATCCCAAGCTAGATATAATATGTACATTACCTAAGCTCCCATGTTTGCCAGTATATTTTATATTCTGTGCTCGTAAATATAAGAGGTTTCTCTAACACCAACTCTAACAATCTAAATCTATGACATGCTCAAAATGATAAGAAAATAAAAGGACCACGATGGTAAGGAAGTCCCAAGTTATAGGATGTACTGAAGGAAGGAAAAATCCTGTTGTGAGAAAGCTTTTAATACTCCAGGTGAGGAGGGAAAGAAAAAGGTAAGTGATATGTTATAAAGTATAGTTTATATGGCCATCATTCATATAAATTTATTTCATTTAAAATTCACATTAGCCACAGAGTTCTAATACCTTTATTTATAGAAAAGAAAAATTGAGACAGTACAAGATCTGTTTAGCTTACTTAAGCCATTGAACTTATTTGTAAGCAATGGATATATATTTGAATAGTGCTTTTATTGGCTAATAAATATTATATTGCTAGGTCACTTAGCTTTACATGAAGCTACTTCTGCACAGATCATGACTTTGTTTAGGATTTTTTTCTTAAAAAGTATAAAAACAGGAAATATAGAAAAATCACATTACAATTAATGATAACATTCGCCTTAGACAAAATCAACTAAATATATTGCAAATGTGACTGTGGTTTTGTTTTTTTTATAAAACAAGGGCAACATTCATTTCTTTGGATAGTTAACCAGTTTCTTTAATAAAATATTTATTTCTCAGATGTTAATACTACATAAATGTAATGTAATCTCCCTGTATCTTAGTTTTCATATTTGTATAATGGGGGATAACTTACAGTGTTATTTTTGAGAATTAAATGAGTTCAAATATTTAACACACTTATAAATGTTTTCTGAACATAGTAAGACTCATATTGTAATTAAGACTTATTATTATAACTATTGTCAATATGGAATTAACTTTTTTTACAAATAGCTTATTTTGTTCAAATAGCTCAGTAAAACTTCTAGATTATCTAAAATTTTCTCTGTTTTTCACAGATGCCTTAGATTTTACATTCTAAATTTGTGAGTTAAGATTATTTTCTCAGTTTTTCCGGGAAGATGGCGGACTAGTAAGACACGGGAATCTCTTCTCCAGAAAAATAGCTGGAGGACAAGCTGAAACAGCCCCGAAAAAGATCTTCTAGGGTCTAGGACAGCAGGTGAAGGCTGCACCAACCAGAGGAGAGAGGGACAGAAGAGGGAAATCGCAACAACAGAACCGTGAGTTGCAAGTAGCAGTTTCTGCTGCTGCCTGCACCCTCCCCCACACTATTCAGAATTCTCGGGACTCTGGGCCTGCAACCACAGACAAAGGGGGCTTCAGGGATCTGCCACTCCTGGAAAAGGGAGAGAGAGGGACACAGCCTTAGGCTGACTCAGGTTCTGACCTGAAATTTGGGCTGCGGAGCCCCACGGACCCTTCCACATGGCGGTTTGCCCTGGGAGACTAGAAAGGACTGGAGAAATCAGACCATCCCAACCTCCCACTCATCTAGCCTGGACTAATTGTTGAGGACTCCATGGGAGATGGGAGAGAGAGCCTGGGGGTGACCATGGTTTGGACTCCCAGGTTTGGTCTGACCTGTCCCAAGAGCCTTTCCAGGCTGGGTGGGGCTGCACCATTGTTTGCCTTGGAGCCTGCAAGGGGCTAAAGATATACAAACCTCCCAAACTCCTCCTCTACTAACAGGGACTGATTGTTGAGGATTCAGAAGGGAGTGGAAATATTTCCTAGCTGGGAAAAGGGGGGTGCTACGAGAGAAGTCTGGAGAACTGTCTCAGAAAGTTTGAATCACAGCGCTCTTAGCCCCCAGACAGGAAGCTCTATCACATTGATCTGGCCTGTGTCACAGCAAATACGCTCCGACCAGGCATTGAATTGAGAGCTGCCAAAAAGCGCCATCTCCTGGCAGACAAAGGAAGTGCACATAAGAAAATTAATAAGTAAGAGAGGCTTTTCCTGGCCTCTATAGCCTCCCTGCCCAATTACTGGGTCTAGTGCCCAGTTTTGAGCAACCAGCAAAACAATCCTAACAATCAAGGTTGAGCCAAAAATCAAAGAGCTGTGGTAACTCACAGCCTCCTGCCACTAAAACCCCATAAAAGAGAAAGAGATAGAGCATCTAAGTAAAATACAAACTAACCAGATGCCTAAGCACCAGCAAAGGATTATGAGCCATACTAAGAAAATAGAAGACATGGCCCAAGAAAAGGAATAGAGCAAAGTCCCAGAAGAGATGCATAATTTGAGAGAACTAATCAGTGAGATGAGCACAAATTTCCAAAATCAAATTAATGAGATGAAAGAGAATATAGTTAAAGAGATAAAAGACATCAAGAAGTCATTGAGCGAACGCAAAGAAGAATTTGAAACACTGAACAGAAAAGTAACGGAGTTCATGGGAATGAAAGAAACAATAGGTGAAGTCAAAAATACATTAGAAGCATGCAACAGCAGACTCGAAAAGATAGAAGAAAGAATAAGTGATACTGAAGACAGAGCAGCTAAAATTGAAGAAAGAAAAGAACAGAGAGAGAAAAGAATGGAAAAAATTGAGCAGGGGCTCAGAGAGTTGAATGATAACACAAAACGCAAGAACATACGTGTCATGGGAGTTCCAGAAGGAGAAGAGAAAGGAAAAGGGGAAGAAAGAGTATTTGAGGAAATAATAGCTGAAAATTTCCCAACTCTCATGAAAGAAATGAACTTACATGTCCAAGAAGCACACTGTACCCCAATAAGAATAAATCCAAATAGACCTATGCCAAGACACATATTATTCAGAATGTCAAATGTAAAAGATAAAGAGAAAATTCTCAGAGCAGCAAGAGAGAAGCAAATGATCACGTACAAAGGACGTCCAGTAAAACTTAGAGCAGATTTCTCGTCAGAAACCATGGAGGCCAGAAGACAGTGGTATGATACAATTAGGAAACTGAAAGAGAAAAACTGCCAGCCGAGAATTCTTTATCCAGCAAAACTGTCCTTCAGATATGAAGGTGAAATAAAGTATTCACAAACAAACAGAAACTAAGAGAGTTTGCAATAAAGAATCCACCTTTGCGGGAAATATTAAAGGAAGCCTTAGAACTTGAAAGAAAAAGACAGGAGAGAGAGGCTTGGAGGAGAGTATAGAAGAAAGAAAAGCAGAAAGGATAACCAAAAGAGTAAAAAGAGAGACAAAAATAAGATGACATATGAAAACCAAAGAATAAAATGGAGGAAGTAAATAGTGCATTTTCAGTAATATTATTGAATGTGAATGGATTAAATTCCCCAATCAAAAGATACAGGCTGACAGAATGGATTAAAAAACATGAGCCATCCATATGCTGCTTACAAGAAACTCACCTCAGACCCAAGAATACAAGCCGGCTGAAAGTAAAAGGTTGGAAAAAGATACTCCACGCAAATAGTAAACAGAAAAGAGCAGGGGTAGCTATACTAATATCAGACAAAACAGACTTCAAATGTAAAAAATTGATAAGAGATATGGAAGGCCATTATATATTAACAAAAGGGACGATCCTCCAGGAAGATATAACAGTCATAAATATCTACGCACCTAACCAGGGTGACCCAAAATATATGAAACAAACTCTGGCAAAACTGAAGGGAGAAATAGACATTTCTACAATAATCGTCGGAGACTTCAATACCCCTCTCACATCATTAGATAGAACAACTAGACAGAAGATGAACAAGGAAACAGAGAACTTGAACAATAGGATAAACAAGTTAGACCTAACAGACATATACAGAACACTGCATCCAAACTCAGCGGGTTATACATTCTTCTCAAGTGCCCATGGATCTTTCTCCAGGATAGACCACATGTTAGGTTACAGTACAGCTCTCAATAAATATAAAAAGATTGAAATTATACAAAGCACCTTCTCAGATCATAATGGAATGAAACTAGAAATCAATAACAGACAGGAAAAAAGTAAATTTGCAAATGTGTGGAGAATGAACAACACACTCCTAAATATTCAGTGGGTCAAAGAAGAAATTGCAAGTGAAATCACTAAATATATTGAGACAAATGAAAATGAGAACACAAAATATCAAAACTTATGGGATACAGCAAAGGCAGTCTTGAGAGGGAAATTTATAGCCCTAAATGCCTATATTAAGAAACAAGAAAGAGCTAAACTCAAAGATTTAACTGAACAACTTGAGAAACTAGAAAAAGAACAGCAAACCAATCCAAAAGCAAAAAGAAGGAAAGAAATTATAAAGATTAGAGCAGAAATAAATGAAAATGAGAACAGAAAAGCAATAGAGAAAATCAACAAAACCAAAAGCTGGTTCTTTGAGAAGATCAAAAATTGACAAACCCCTCGCTAGACTAACAAAGAAAAAAAGAGAGAAGATGCAAATAAATACAATCAGAAATAAAAGGGGGGAAATTACAAATGACCTCACAGAAATAAAAAGAATCATAAGAGGATATTATGAGAAACTATATGCCAACAAACTGGACAACCTGGATGAAATGGACAAATTTCTAGAAACTCATAACCAACCTACACTGACACAACAAGAAATACAAGAACTTAACAAACCAATCACAATTAAGGAGATTGAATCCATCATCAAAAATCTCCCACCAAAGAAAAGTCCAGTACCAGATGGCTTCACAGGTGAATTCTACCAAGCATTTCAAAAAGAATTAACACCAATCCTGTTTAAACTCTTCCAAAAAATTGAAGAGGAGGGAAAATTACGAAACACATTTTATGAAGCCAACATCACCCTAATACCAAAGCCAGATAAAGATTCCACAAGAAAAGAAAATTACAGACCAATCTCTCTCATGAACATAGATGCAAAAATTCTCAACAAAATACCTGCAAATCGAATCCAACAACATATCAAAAGACTTATACATCACAACCACGTGGGATTTATTCCTGGCATGCAAGACTGGTTCAACATAAGAAAATCAATCAATGTAATACACCACGTTATCAAATTGAAGGAAAAAAACCACATGATCATCTCAATAGATGCAGAAAAGGTATTCGACAAAATCCAAAATCCTTTTTTGATAAAAATACTTCAAAAGATAGGAATAAAAGGAAAATTACTCAATATGATAAAAGGCATATATGAAAAACCCACAGCCAACATCATACTGAATGGGGAAAGGTTGAAAGCTTTCCCCCTAAGATCAGGAACAAGACAAGGATGCCCACTGTCACCATTGTTATTCAACATTGTACTAGAAGTTCTAGCGAGGGCAATTAGACAAGACAAAAAATTAAAGGCGTCCAAATAGGAAAAGAGGAAGTAAAACTCTCACTATTTGTGGATGACATGATCCTGTATTTAGAAAATCCTGAAGTATCCACAACAAAGCTACTTGAACTAATAAATGAGGTCAGCAAAGTGGCAGGATATAAGATCAACACGCAAAAATCAGTAATGTTTTGTACACTAGTACTGAACAATCTGAGGAGGAAATCAGGAGGAAAATTCCATTTTCAACAGCAACAAAAAGACTCAACTACCTAGGCGTTAATTTAACCAAGGAAGTACAGGACCTATATGCAGAAAACTACAAAACAATGCTAAAAGAAATTTTAAAAGACCTAAACAAATGGAAAGACATTCCGTGGTCATGGATTGGAAGAATAAATATCGTGAAGATGTCAATCTTGCCCAAACTGATTTATAGATTCAATGCAATACCAATCAAAATCCCAACAGCTTACTTTACAGAATTAGAGAAGGCAATTACCAAATTCATCTGGAAGGGTAAGTGCACCCGAATAGCCAAAAGTATTCTAAAAAAGAAGAGCAATGTGGGAGGAATTTCACTTCCTGACCTTGAAAGATATTACAAAGCTACAGTGGTCAAAACAGCATGGTACTGGCATAAAGATAGACATATCGATAAGTGGAATAGAATTGAGAATCCAGAAATAAACCCTCACCTATACAGTCAACTGGTTTTTGACAAACCTACCAAGCCCACGCTGATGGGAAAAAACAGTCTCTTCAACAAATGGTGTTGGGATAACTGGATATCTATAACCAAAAGAATGAAAGAGGACCCCTATCTCAACCCCTATACAAGAATCAACTCAAGATGGATTAAAGATCTAAATATAAAAGCCAGGACCATAAAACTACTAGAAGAAAATGTAAGGAAACATCTTCAATACCTTGTAGTAGGTGGTGGTTTCTTGGACCTCACACCCAAAGCACGTGCAACAAAAGAAAAAGTAGATAAATGGGAACTCCTCAAAATTAAACACTTTTGCACCTCACAGGAATTTGTCAGAAGGGTGAAAAGGCAGCCAACTCAATGGGAAAAAATATTTGGAAATCACATATCTGATAAGGGTTTAATATACAGGATATATAAAGAGATGTTACAACTCAACAATAAAAAGACAAATGACCCAATTAAAAAATGGGCCAAAGACTTGAATAGACATTTCTCCGAAGAAGAAATACAAATGGCAAAAAAACACATGAAGAAATGCTCAACATTACTCATGATTAGGGAAATGCAAATCAAAACTACAATGAGATATCATTTCACACCTATCAGAATGGCCACTATTAAAAAGACAGAGAAACTACAAGTGTTGTGGAGGATGTGGAGAGATAGGAACACTTCTTCACTGTTGGTGGGAATGCAGGATGGTACAACCACTATGGAGGACTGTTTGGCAGTTCTTAAAGAAGTTGAATATAGACTTGCCATGTGACCCTGCAATACCACTACTGGGTATATACCCAGAAGAACTGAGAACAGTGACACGAACAGACATCTGCACACCGATGTTCATAGCCACATTATTCACCATTGCCAAAAGTTGGAAACAACCCAGGTGTCCATTAACAGATGAGTGGCTAAACAAACTGTGGTCTATTCACATGATGGAATATTATGCAGCTGTAAGAAGAAATGAAGTCATAAAGCATATGGCAACATGGATGAACCTGGAGGACATTATGTTGAGTGAAGCAAGCCAGACACAAAAGGACAAATACTGTATGAATGCATTACTATGAACCAAATATATTGTGTAATATATTGTTTGATTAAAAAAAAAAATTACATGTATCCATTATATTTAATTGAGAAATGTATATATTTATTCATGTGTTTACTTTTTAGTTTTTAATTGTTTATGTTTTCAATTATTAAATGTACAACATAATGTTAAAAAAAAAACAAAGATTATTTTCTTACAGCTATTGCTTTTAAAGTGTAAAATTTAATAAGTAATAATCTTTTGACAATGGAGTTGACATAATATCAAAAAATCAATGACAATTATCATTTAAATTCTCTATTACTAGTTTGACTTCAAATTAAGTTATTATACAATACAATCTAGGGAAATATTTGAAAATGTAAATAAAAATTAAGTCAGTAATAATGAAGAAGCACTCAGAAGTAAACTGACCTATTAACCTGTTGGAAAGGTCAACAATATTTGTCTATGTTAAGGTTAGGTGTTTTCATCACATGTAATCGAACATTAAAGAAATAGGATAAAGTTAGTTGAATAAATTTGTAAAAATAAAAATTAAAAAGTAATTTCAGATAAAGTTCAAATTGTATGAAGAGTATAGACTGAATAAAATAGATTTAATCATATGGTTGATGAAGATGTCTGTGGAGGTTGATAATGAGAGGCAATATGATTGAAAAGTAAATTATGTATAATAAAGAAGTGTTAATTTTTAATGAACTGATCTCTACGAAAGAACTAAAAATTAAGCTCGATTTGGATAGTCTTTTTTCTTCATGCATGGGAAGTATGATTGACATATTTAATTTTTTCTAACATATATTTCTTATTTGAAGAACTCAGAAAATTTTGGTATACCTATAGAAACCATTCATCAGTTCTAAAGGAAAGGAAACAACTGCCTGTCATAATTACTTAGAATATATTAATGCAAATTAGTTTTACTTTGCATAGTGATTTTTCAAGGAATCACATGTATTTAATAGAAAATTTATGTACCTAATCTATTACTGCATTTTAACTAAGTTAACAAATAGCTTCTGAGCTCAACTCACCAGGGTGCTCTGGGGCAGGCCCACTGTTAAAAAAAAAGATCACAGTATGAGTCTTGGTACAGCTAATCAGGATGAAAAATCAAACTTCAGTGAGTACTGATCTCCCAGGGATTACAGGGCCTGTGCTTAAGAAAACATTGACTCCAGGGAAACTCTGAGAAGTATAGAAAATGAAAGTTGAAAGAAATGGATTAGGGAGAGAAAACTATAAACAAAGAGTTAGAAGGACCAGTTTGCTTCAAAATAATTTAAAGAAACTGCAATTACACACAGTGAGGTTATTTGGAATGTAGAATTAAGAAGTACATTTTTAAAATCACTTCAAACTACAGTATTGAATAGTAGGAGAAGAAGGTAGTATTACGTATACATGTATATGTGTATGTGTGTATAGGTATCTGTCTCTATATAGATGTATAGATATGCCCTCTCATATCTTTCATGACTTGAAAGATAGAAAATAACAATTGAGACCTGTTAATATTAATGTCACTTCCATACTTCCTTAGAACAGAATGTTTGCCAAGAAAAACCTTTGCAGCTAGTTAGAACTTGAAATAACAAAAGGAAAATTCTGAAGGTCTACCTTTGATTTCCATCTTTGTTGTTTTGCATAACAGGGTCAATTGTCTTTTTAATCAGTAGGGACCTTTTTAAAAATGCACATACCAAATTTAAATAAGAAAATAAAGGGAGAAAATAAGGAGGAAGGATATTAGGAAAGAAGAAAGAAAAGAAGTAAGAAAAGGAAAGAACCCTTCTGTATTTTTTTTTTTTAATCAGATTGTATAATAAATAATCTTGGTAAGGTTTATAGGTCCTTACTTCTGAGAATACCTCTCATTAAATGTTCTCTCTCCCTTTGTGTTATTCTTTTTATTCTCTGTCATTTAGTGTTCTCTTACCTTAAAGATATTCATTCTTACCTTTTTTTCACAGTTCCTAGCTTCCTCGTCTCACTTTTTCCCTTTCTATTTGTGTACCATTTTAACTTAGTTACTCCACAATGCCTACCTCTATTAATGAAGCAGCTGATAGCTGCTTCTCTTGATATGAAACGTATTAATAGCTTCGCCAAGAAGAAGCTTATTATTTGCACCTATGTACAGACAAAGGTAAAATAATCAAGTTCTATGAAATTGCAATACCTTTTGGTTAAAAAATAAAGCCTGGGACTGTTACATATTCACCCATTAAAGTAGGTGATAAGCACATTAAAAAATATTGTTGAGCTTTAGAAATTATAAAGAAAAATAGTGCTTAATGTTTAGAGGTTTTTCCTACTCCTTGAAATCAGTCTAACAGTCCTAGTCATTTTGATATACATGTGTGTTTGTGTATGTATATATACATATATATATATTTGTCATTTCAGAGAGTACAAGATCTAAATCTAAGTCATAATTCTACTAAAACAGTTATTTGAGCACACACACACACAAACACATCCTTATATGTGTAAAAAAAAGAATATAATCTTTTTTTTCTGGAATTCACAAAAGTCACTGATGGATATCACCTCCCAATTGTAAGATATTTTATATTCTGCTATATATTTTAACTGAATGATCTTTATTACTACCACTTTTCATAAGGAGCCCAATGCAAAATATTTTTCAGACACTAAAATACTTTAAAAATGCATTGCCTTCTAGGCAAAATCTTGTTTTAAATATGTGTAGCAAATAACTCATATAAAAGTTTTTATAAAACCACATTCAGTCATTCATGTAATAAAAATATAAATTTAGTACACACTTTGCAATACAAGTGACCCAAGTATGGCAAGGAGCTGTGTAAAGTATCAGCTTCCTGCCAACTAATAGAGATACATCAGACCAAAGAAAGACTCAGACAAGTCCAGCTTGGCTTGTAATGAGCATTTATTTAGGGGGCTTATGTGAGGTCTTGGTCCTTGGCAGTGGGAGGAGAAACAGCATTTTCCAAGCTTGATTGTCTGCACTTACCGCCAGAAGAGAGGGGTCTTTTACCGGGCATATCTATGTGCAGCTGGTGGGGAGCTGCCTTTTAAAGAATGTAGCAATATAACTTGACAATAATTATCAAGGCACATGCGGATGTAAGTCACTTTTACAGGAAACTGATGCTAAGGGAACAGATGTTTTCAGCAGGGCAGAAGTTATACATTGGTAGAAATGTTTATTGATATAGGGGTGATTAGGCTGTTCAACAGATGTAGTACAAGATCTGTGCTTCAGTCACCAGTTCACAACCAGTTCCTGAGGCTTGCCTTTTTAACTACTCAGGAACGCTGCTGCAATTTGGGGAGGGGGAAAGAACTGGAAGGGTTGGAGGAGAAATGCAAAGTAATATGTGACATAACATATTTGTATATTATCATTAATGGTTAAAGTGATAGATTTGTATTTTCAAAGTACATTACTAGTTTAATAACATAGATTATATTTAAGGCTGGATGAAAACATTTAAAAAATTTATATCACAATTTTAGCTTCAAAGAATAAATCATCTCACATAGATTTTAATATGAATAAAACTTTTGAAGATCTGTTTTCAGATCTTCAGTAATCTTAGTTTGCCACAGCTATGCCA
Organism: Tolypeutes matacus; assembly: GCA_026826555.1. Lineage (NCBI taxonomy): Eukaryota > Metazoa > Chordata > Mammalia > Cingulata > Chlamyphoridae > Tolypeutes > Tolypeutes matacus. The sequence continues at coordinate 5,223,275 of JAKSZT010053946.1, read as the reverse complement.
ATTTAAATTACCAGAAACATATTGGCTTTTATAATGGGAATTTTATTTAGGGTAAAAGCTTACAGTACCAAGGCCATGAAATATCCAAATCAAGGCACCATCAGACATGCTTTCTCACCAAAGTGAACTGCTGGTGATCCTGGCATGATGCCACATTTTAAAGCAAGGTGGTGGGAGATCTCTACTGAGGTCTCTGCCTTCCCCTCTGAGTTCACCATCTCCTAGAGTCCAGCTCCAGGAGCTCATCTCTTCAGCCGTTAGCTACTCAGTGGGCCCAGCCTCTTGGGGGTTTCCTGCTTAAGCTTTGGCCACTACCAATCTTCGAGTCCTTTTTCACATTGCAGAATCAAAAATGGTGGATTTCCCTTTTCCTGTGTCTCTCTGTTTATATCAGTCCCAGCAAGAGGGCAGACACCCAAGCTTGCTCAGGCCTCACTGACATAAACCAATCAAAAATGCTAAATAAATCTTATTGAGTAATCTAATCAAAGGCTCCTTAACTGAATTTAATGCAAAGGGCCCAACAAACACCCAGAGGAATGGATTAATTTAAGAATATAATCTTTTTTTCTGGAATTTACAAAATTCAAATAGTCACAGTGGTCAACATGTTAGTTTAAAAACAGTAAGTAAAGATGGTAAAATGGAATATAAAACAATCTTTATGAAAAGGAAAAAGAAAAATATATGCTAAATGCCATGTTCCTATATCAGTGTCTGATTAACTTTTTGAAATAATTGATCAAAGAGCTTTCCTTGAATAGTTGGGAGAGAATAAATACAAAAAGGCAATGCATATATAATTAATTCCAACTTATACTGTGAAAAATATAAATTAAATAATGCTATATTTATTTATATATAGAGAGAGAGTCATAGAAATAAAACATGTGATAGATATAATTATATGCAATATATTTTCTACATAAAATTAGAAGCACTCTCCATTATCAAGGCAGGAGATACTTATACAAACAATTCCCTTGTTCCAGCAGTTGTATTTATATTTTTTGATTCTCTGAAATAGTTTGAAAACTCAATTGTATATTAGTAGTAGACAGTACAATTTTCAAAGGCCACATTTTTACTTATTGAGCAATAACAGGTGGGCAGGGGGAAATCTTATATATACATGTCTCCTGAGGCATCTTACAAAGGTTACAGTCTATTTCTGTTATTGAAATATTGTGGTGATAAATACCTGTGCTCCTTTCAAAGTCCTAGATAGACATGTATATCTATCAAATTCTAGTCAGAATCTGGCAGTATAAAGCATGACACATTCGTTCAGTGTATGTCCTCTGTTTTGTTTTGTTTTTTTCTTTATATTCTTTCTGTGAAATCTGCTTGTAAACCATGTAAACTTTCTGAACTGCTGATAATAGTCAGATTGTCAGTAACAGAAAAATACAATTTTTCACAATGTAATATTTGCATAAAATTACTACAGCAAGCTTCTATTTCATAATCTTATTTTAGAACAATGTTTCCCAAAATATTATCTATGAACTACTTATATCACAATCAGCTAGGATTTATGTAAAAAATATATATGTAGGTTTTAGGGCCTCATCAGAGTCCTAGTGAATCTTGAAGATGGTGATCAGTAGTATTTTTTTTTAAAGCCCAATAGTTATTTTTGTTATTGTTTTATTTTTTAATGTTTAAGTTAAAATTTTATAAAGACAAATCTTTGCACACTTAAATCTGATTTCCCCAATAAATTTATTGTATTTAAACCAATGGCTATTTATCACTGATTTGGTTATGATCAGTTTCTAAAATACTGATTGATTATATTTGCAAAATAAAGTTTATTTCTGCTATCTGAAAGGACACTGATTTGAAGACATTTTATCTTAATTTATTCTAGGCTTTAAAGCCCAGCAAGGGAAGCGGTTGTGGCTCAATCAGTAGGGCTCCCGTTTACCATATGGGAGGCCCCGGGTTCGGTTCCCGGGGCCTCCTGGTGAAGGCAAGCCCGCCCGCGCGGCGTGGTTAGCTGACCCAGCGAGCACAAGCAGCAAGGGGGGGATAAATGAATAAATAAATAAAATCTTAAAAATAAATAAATAAATTAAGCCCAGCAAAACATGAAATGAAATGTCAGTTAAAACACATATCATTTCTAACTTGGCAACCCATTAAAACCCTCTAAACCTCAGTATCCTTATTTTTTAAATGGAAAATATATAATATAATTTAGATTGGTATGTAAGTGAATAAAAGAAAGATTCATACACAAGAGACACATATTGATAACTTAGTATTTTACTGAGGAATGAAAAGATTTACTGAGGAATGAAAAGATTTCCTTTGCTCATCTAAATGTTATGATTCGGATTAGAGTAGAGAGAAGGACATAGAAGAGTTACACAATAAATTATATTTTTTCGTCAGCCAAAGGCGTGCTGATGAAAAGTACTAGAACTCTGTTGGCTTTTATAAAGGGTATTTATTTGGGGTAGAAGCTTACAGTTACCAGGCCCTAAAGAGTCCAACTCAAGGTACCATAAGAGGTACTTTCTCACCCAAAGTCTGTTGCCATGTGTTGATGCAAGATGGCAGGTGATGTCTGCAAGGATTAGCTTTCCTCCTCCTTCTTAAGGCTCCGTAGGCCCAGCTTCTTCCAATCTCTGGACTGGCATGAGGCTTGTCTCTTTCCAAGCTCAACTGCTCTTCTTTCTCCACAAGGCCAACAGTGAACTATCAGGCAAAGAGCTTGGCTCTCTCCCCCGGGCTCCAGCATCAAAATCTCAACTCTCTATGTTCTCCTTCTCTGTGTGTTTTCTTCCTTCTCTTTGATTGATCATCCATTTATATAGCCCATAGCTGTAGACTAGCTGTAGGCAGCAGGGACTCAAACTGAGTTCCCCTAATAACGTGGAAAATAAAAGCCCTAATATTGATTAATAAAGTAAAAATGAAACCTCTGAGTCTAATACAATCTAATACACCCATCAGAACAGACCAGTTTACAAATACAATCCAATATCTATTTTTGGAATTCATAAACAATATCAAACTGCTACACTATACTACACAAAAAAAGTGTTTACTGTTGCTATAAAATGCCATTGTGCATGCAGTGGAAGAAGAATGATAATAGATGTTATGTGACTTACAAATTGAATCAGAATTAAAGTTGGTATTTGAGCCAAGCATTTAGGAATAAGGGCCTTGATAGATATGAACTATGGAGAAGGACCAATGTAATAATGACAATATAAGCTAAGCCACAAGGGGTGAATACAGAATACATAAAAGAAAATCAAAGTAGTTCATTTTATTGGAGAAACAGGCATGTTAGAAAGCAGTAGAAAACACTAGAAAATGAATGATATTCTAAGAATTTTTAGCTTTATAATAAAGTAGGAAAATAATAGCCTGGTTTATTTTACTTTATTTTGCAATGACACACTGCAGGCACATAATAAGTGCTTATGAAATGACTGAATAGTCTGGAAACAATGCAATGAATATTTTTGAGATAAATATACAAGATGAGACGTAATATATTTGTAAACAAAGATGGTTAGAACTAAATTGAAGTGTTGCTAAGAAAAAATATTTGGGACTAGAAGGCGTCTATGAGTGAGCCAAGGGATCCAGGTTTTGAATATTATGATAGCATGAGAAATATGAAAGTTTCTTTAAAAAATAAAGAGGTAGGAAAATGAATGACCTATGCCCTATCCTTAACATAATATCATATTGAAAAAAGTAAAACTAATGTTCATTTGAAAGATGTCTCTGGGCACAGAGACATTTCACAACATAATGTAAGGTTGGACCCTTCATTAATTAATGCATCTTCTCAATAGGTATTTGTCTGATGACTGATACTGTGCTTGGTAATGAGAAAAATAATGGTAAAGAGACTCTGACTCAGTCTTTCCTTCAAGGTACTTTCAACTTAATGGAAATTCAGATTTCAATCCAATAATCACAAAAATAATTAGAAATACAATGTGATAAACATTTTGATGAAAGCATACATGGAGCTATAATATTATGTAACAAGGTAATGTTATATAATTCATAAAGATAGGGAAGGTTTCCTGGAGAGTGGCATTTCAGTTGAGATCTTTAAAAAAGTACAAGTTAAAAAATGTTGATCCTTCTTGGCAAAGCAACATAGAGAAATATAGAGAAGAGAGATAATGTCAAAAAGAAGAACTTACCTGTTAACACATCTCCAAACTAGATGTAGACAGCTTGTTATAACAACAATATTAAGACAAAAGGCTTTTTTGTTTTATTTAAGTTGTTAAAAAGTAATTTTAAATTTTAATATCTTCTATTAAATGGTCATATCACTCCAAAATCAGCCCCAAATCCAATTGTCAGAGAATGCTTCAACACTTGAATAATAATATTTGCTCACAACACCATGTGAGTCCCCTTCCCTATTATTTCTTATAATGCTAGGAAAGATTTCGATATTTCCCATATGAGGTTTCATAAAGCTGCACCTCATAATACAAGTGAAAGGTGTTTTCTTGTGCTTCTTAAAACATAAAAAATTATGAAATTAATTTGTATTGGAGATTTTTAACTACAAATTTGATATCTTGCTATGTGGCATTCATAAGTCTCAAAAATAATGCCAAATGCTGGGGTTGACATTTTACAAGCAACTAAAAAAACAAGAAAATAAGTAAATACTAGAATGTAGGGAAGAGAAAAGGGACAAGAACAATAAAATACTCCTTTCTGGTTGATTGTTAAAAAGCAATTTTCAAATTTTATTTATAAAATATCACAGTGGCCCAATGATGTACCTTTTCCCTGTGTATTGGATTTGATAACATCACACTTTTGAAAAGAAGCAAAAGGGCAATTTTTGCAGCTGAAGGTGACCTTTATTACATGTTTTTCTAAGTGCCTCTTCCAAGATTGTCAGGCCGAAGAGAAAAAAAGTAGAAGGCAGTAGCTAGCAGACTTGTGCTCTTTCCCTTGTTTTCCTACACTAAATAATATTGATCTCTATACATTCATCTAATTGATTTTGTAAAAGATAAGCAAAGAGAAGTAATTTTCAAGTATTCATTCTGTCATGATGACTAATCAGTTTTTCTGTATCCTGTATTTTCCAGCGTATGGACAATACTGTGTCAATGATAATTTCCATTAACACAGCCAGCCCATATCAAATTCTCCACATTAATGGTCAGAATACCCTTACTAATGTGAAGAGTTCCACTGAGTTAGTTAAGAAATGGTAATCAATGGGAAAAGCAGTACATAAAATATATGTTTACATTTTGACATGAGCTTCTCCTGAGATAGGAAATGCTAATACAAACCTTTCTGATGCTTGTAAGACTAGCATCCAATAAAAACATATTTATGGTCCTTTGTAATGATTTATATCAGTCACTTTAATGTGCTTAAGAGTGTGAAAGTCTCAGCCTATGAAGTAGCTATAACATTTTCACTGGATAAGAGTAATAGAGGCTTTTGTATAATGTGAAAGAGAGTAAGGAAATACTAGAGACTATGTAGTCTGAGAGTAGTACTAAATATATTCAGTTAGTTTTAGAATTGCGATGAGTCCTTACATGGATCATAACCAATTTTCAAGGAAGACTTTCTATCAGAATTTGTGGGGCATTAGGAATCAAGTTCACTATTCCAAGAGTGAGCAATCATTTTAGAAAAAAAAACATGAGGAGTCTATGAATTACAACTGAGTTGTGTTATATTCTAACCCACGAAACTAAACTGGAAAACAAGAAAAATAAATATGGAAAAATAACTGGTGAGAAGATTTCACTGTTAAATGATAGGAATGCAAAATAATGCCATTTCTAGGTCCTTATTATAATTGTTTTTGTTATACAGATTTGCTGTTTGATTTATAGATTTGACCCACATATACATATTTAAGTGAGTAAATAACAAATGAAATTCATGACGAATTCAAAAGAATGGAGTCGGTTCATTTTTGCTTTAACCACTTCTTCAAACACAGAGAAAATAGATAAAAAACAATGCAGTGGCAGGCTATAGATTGATGTGTCAGATAATGGGAATTATAATTCCTCCCTGTAAGATAGGGGAAGTGATGAATATTCCCAATACCTAATCATGAAAGGAACCCAAAAAGAAGCCTAGCTGCTGAACTTTGGCTAAGCTAATTCTTTTAGGAAGATGGGAAATTACACAGTCTCAATTTGAGGAAAAGACACAATGTGAATATAAACAAAGTCTTCTGCTCATTTGGTGGTTGGCTACCCCACATCATCAAATCATAATAGTCACAAAACACTTTTACAAGCCCTGGTTCTGGATTGGGGCCCAAGCCTAATGGAAGCCATCATGTAAAGGTTAGAATGGTGTTTCAGAAGAGTGAGAAGAAGAAAGGACAGAGGAAGAGATAGAGAAGCAACAGAATCACTAAAATACAAAATTGTAAGGCAAAAGTGATAGTATCATAATGGATGCTTTCATTTTAAAACCAAGATCATATATAGACCATTGTTGGGGAAAAAAACTGTAAAAAATTCGCAGTTTTTGGGTAGAAAATAATTTTTTAAATGGCAATTTTAGTAATGATCATAACCAATTAAAATATGCAATAGAAGAATATGTGCCATTTTAATAGCTAAAAATTATATAATGTACTCCATCATAAATTTTAACATGCATGAAAATATATATGTGAAAATTCAAAAATAGTTTGAAAAATAAATTAAAGTTTTAAATAAATTGAGAGAAAAGCCAGGCATATAATTTGAACCAGGATGGAGTAAATAGGGTCACATTTGCCCTCTCACATGAAACCACTGAAAATTTAGGTTAAATATATGATGTAAAGGTTTTCAAGGCATTGAGTATCGGCAAAGGACAATGATACCTGAAAGATGAAAGACATATGAGAAAAACCCAAAATTGTTCCTACTTACTGCATGTAAAAATTAAAGGTCATAGTGCAGAGAAGGGGGCAGGAAGCTGAACTGAATGAATTACTAGAGAATAGATGTAACTGGAAGATAAGGTAGTCCAAAGTATCCTTATACCTAGAATCTATAACAGCAAAATATTTTAAAAATTTTAAAATATTTTAAAGAAGTAAAAATAATTAATTTTTGTTGATAAAAACCTGAAATAATACATTACCCTCTAGAGCATGGGGCTCAAATCATAGCCTTCTTTGGCTTGGTCTGGGGTACTAATGCTCTACCTCCCAAGCACACATTGATCTTTTCCTTAATTTTTAAAAAAAAAATATTTTTTTTTTTAATTTTTAAAAAGATACTTAGATTACATAAGTGTTACATAAAAAATATAGGGGATTCCTATATGCCCTACATCCTACCCTTCCCAAACTTTCCCACATTAACAACATCCTTCATTAATGTAGTACATTTGTGACAAATGATGAACACATATTGGAACATTACCACTAAGGGTGGATTATAGTTTACATTATACTTCAAACTCTCTCTCACACAATTTTGTAAGTTATGACAAGTTATTTAATAGCTTGTATCTGTCTTTGCAACATCATATAGGACAATTCCAATGTCCAGAAAATGCCACCTTATTACACCTATTCTTTGCTCTCCCTCCCTCAGAGCCTCCAGAAGTCCCTGCCTCCACATCAATGATAAAAGTTCTTCCATTGATAGAATAACAATAAGTCTATAGTAGAATAGCAGTAAGTCTACTCTAGTCCATCATTCATTCCCCAATCCTGAGGATTCTGGGATGGTGATGCCCACTCCACCTCTAACTGAGAAGGGGCTTAAATCCCATGGGGCAGATGGATGGGACTATCTAGCTTGCAGTTGCAGACTCTCTCTGTTCTTTGGGATGGTCAATGTCAATCATAATTTCCTTGTTAGTTGTCCTGGATGAGTCCAATGAACTGGAGGTAGGTGTTGCAACTCTGTTGAGATTCAGGGCCTGACTGGCATATGGAAAGCCCAAAGATTTGAGTTTCTTGGACATAAACTTATTAACTCTAGTACTAACTATAGGTTCGAATAGAAGGGGCAGAAGAGCCATGTGTAAAGAAACCATGACTGAGTCCAACTTTGTCACTCTGGGGACCATAAATTCCAAAGTAGGTTCCACTGTCAAGGTACCTAAGTCTTGAGCTGTCAGCCCTGCCTATAGTGTCAGGATATCTCCAGAGCCCTCAGGAGCCCCACTATTTGAGGCAGTATTTACTGTGGCAGTCAGTGAGATCCTGGTGAGACATGAATAAGCATACTCTCTGAGATGAACTCCCAACTCACTTTGAAGTTTCTTAGCCATATGAACTCATTTGTCTTTACCCTTTTCCCCTTTTGGTCAAGATCTTTTCCCAGTTGCATTGCTAGTTGGTGCTTGGTAGTAAGCCCTTGGTGCCAGGGAGGCTCATCCCCAGGAGTCATATCCCATGCCAGGAGGAAGGTAATGCATTTATATGCTGAATTTGGCTTAGCGAAAAGCCACATTTGAGCAACAAGAAGTCTCTCAGGAGGTAACTCTTAGGCAACTTATAATAGTTAGGCTGAGTCTCAATTTCAAAGAAAAGATTCATAAGAATAGTAATCAATATAGGGCCCATCAATGGTCCATCATCGTTCACTAGTTACTGCCCCTATACTTGGGGTAGTCTTGCTGTCCCATTAGAGAATGCGGCAGAATTTCCCAGGAAGGGATTTGGATATTCTTTCGGTTATTGTGTGGATCTCCACCCATCATGAAAATGCCCCATGAACACTTAAACTCATATGCCTTATAGGTATGCCCCAGGTCAACCTCCTACCATACTTCCCCCATCACTGACAACCCACACCAATGATCCTCCCCTGTGACAGCTATAATCCTTCTGTGATCCAAAACTTCTTCAAAGTTGAAGCCAAAAAATATCCAAATAAAATTAAAAAGAAAAAGAAATAATAATGATAGTTTTAAAAATGACAAATAAAATACAAAAACTTAAAAAGAATTTGAAAGAAAAGAAATAATAAATAAAATAAAATAAAATGTGGCATTATGTCTTTCATCACTCTAATATCTGTTGTCTTGTATGAATAGTGACATTTTCTTCATTAATTCCCTAAATGTCTTATTTTTTTCATTTTGTCTTCAAAAAACCTTTAGTTTACAGAACACTCATATACAGACTGTAGGGGATTCCCATATACCCAACATCCTCCCCCTTTTCTCCTTTCCCCTATTAATAGCATTTTACATGTGGATGGTACATTTTTTTATAATTGATATACAAATATTGAAGCATTGTTATTAACCATGGTCAATGATTTATGTTATGGTTTACATTTTGTACATATACTTTTCTAAATTTTGATGAAATTTAACATGGCCTGTATCCATCATTGTGAGATCATGTAGAACAATTCCAATGCCCCCAAAATACCCCAGTTTCCATCTATTTTATTCCTCCCTCCCCCAACACTCTGGAACCATAGCAACCACCAAGCTTCACTCCTTGAAGAACAAGATTCATAGTAACTATGAATCTCAATGCAACAACATTGAGGGCTTGCCATAATGGCCTGTACTCCCCTATTAGGCACTACCTTTGCTCTCTAGAGACTCCTGCCTCACTATTTGAGAACATAGTAGGAATCCCCAGTGTGCATGTCCAACATATTCCCATTCATTGTGTAGGTCTCCACCCACTGATACAATGCACTATGACAGGATGAAGAGTCACATACTCCTTAGAAGCCTGACTCAGGTGCACCCTGTTCCACATGGCCCCCACATCCAACACCCTAAACCAGTAAGCCTCCCCTGCCCTATTAGCAAATATATATATATATTCCCAACATTGTAGTTTCAAACATATACCTGCAAATCCCCAGAGTTCAACTGCTCCCTCCACCCAGTTCCATGGACAGTTCAAACTCCTCACCCTACCCCACTTACAGGCCAGCAATACCCAATGTAATAGCATCACTGAACCACTGTCATGCCCATCCACTGTACAGCTACATCCTTCCACCTTATCATAGATTTTGCCCATATGGGTATTGGCTTACAATCCTCTACTCTCTTTCTGTCTCCTGTAAACCTATCTTCCAGAATCTAGCTCTATGAGTCTGCTCAATTTGCTTATTTCATATAAGTGAGGTCATGTAATATTTGTCCTTCACTGCATGGCTTGCTTCACACAATATAAGGTCTTCAAGGTTTATCCATATTATCCCATGTGTTAATACAGCATTCCTTCTTAAAGCTGAGTAATATTCCATTGTATGTATATACTAGAGTTTGCTTATCCATTCATCTGTTAATGGACATTTAGGCTGTTTCCAATTTATGGCAATACTGAATAATGTCACTATGAACATTGGTGTGCATACATCTGTTCGTGTCTTTGCTTTCAATTCTTCTGGGTACATACCCAGCAGTGGGGTTGCTGGATCACATGGCAGTTCTATAGTTAGCTTCCTGAGGAACTGCCAGATTGTCCTCCACAATGGTTGCACCATTCTGCATTCTCACAAGCAGTGGAAAAGGGTTCCCATTTCCTCCACATCCTCTCCAACACTTGTAGTCTGCTGTTTTTTTAATACCCACCAGTCTAATGGGTGTAATGATATATCATTGTAGTTTTTATTTATATTTCTCTGATAGCTATGAAGTTGAGCATCTTTTCATGTGTTTTTTAGCCATTTGTATTTTATCTTTGGAGAAGTGTCTATACAAATCACTTGCCCATTTTTTAAAGGGGTTGTTTTTCTTTTTAATTTCAAGATATAGGATTTCTTTATATATGCTGGATATTAGGCCCCTATCACCAAATTACCAAATATTTTCTCCCATTGAGTAGGCTGCCTTTTCACTTTCTTGACAAATTTCTTTGAGGCACAAAAGTTTTTAATTTTGAGGAGGTCCCATTTATCTAATTTTTCTTTAGATGCTCATGTTTGGGTATAAAGTTCATGAAACCATTTCCTAATATCCAAGATCTTTATGATCTTGACTCTTGTATTTATATCTTTGATCCATCTTGTGTTGATTTTTGTATAAGGTGTGAGATGGTGCTCTCCCCTTAATCGTTTGGATATGGATATCCAGGTCTCCAAGTACCATTTGTTGAAGAAGCCATTCTCTCCCAGTTGAGTGGCCTTGATGGGCTTGTCAAATATTAATTGACTCTATTTGCAAAGATCTTTATCAGCTCTCAATTCAGTTCCATTGGTCAGTATGTATATCCTTGTGCCATTACCATGCAGTTTTGACCACTGTAGCTTTGTAGTATATTTTAGAGACAGGTAGTGTGATTCCTCCGATTCCATTTTTTTAAAAATATGCCTTTGTCTATTCAGGGCCCCTTGTTCTTCCAAATATATTTTATAGTTAGCTTTTCCAATTCAGTGAAAAATACTGTGGTCATTTTTATTGGGATTGTGTTAAATCTGTAAATCAGTTTGAGTAGGATAGATATCTTAATATTTAATCACTCTACCCATGAACAGGGAATATTTTTCCATTTATTTAGGTCTTCTTTGATTTCCTTTGACAAACAGTGTTGTGTAGATTTCTGCATACAAGTCATTTACATTTTAGTTAAATTTATTCCTAGGTATTTGATTCTTTTGTTGCTATAGTAAATGGGAAATTTTTTTTTTATTTACTCCTCAGATTACTCGTTATTGTTGTACAGAAGTGCTATTGATTTTTACACATTAATCTTATAACCTGCCAATTTACTGAATTCATTTATAAGCTTTAGATGCTTTGTTGTAGATTCCTCAGGGCTTTCAAGGTATAGGATCGTGTTATCTGCAAATAGTGAAATTTTTGCTTCTTACTTTCTTATTTAGATGACTTTTATATCTTTTTCTTGCCTAAGTGCTCGAGCAAGTGCTTCTAACGCAATGTTAAATAAGAGCGGTGACGGTGGGCATCCTTGTCTTGTTCTTGATCTTAGAGGGAAAGCTTTTAGGATTTCACCATTGAATATGATGTTAGCTGTGGGTTTTTCATCATGTTAAGGAGATTTCCTTCAATTCCTATCTCTTGAAGTATTTTTATTAGGAAAGGGTGTTGTATTTCGTAGAATGCTTTTTCTGCATCTATGGAGATGATCATGTGATTTTTTTCTTTTGATCTGTTTATGTGGTGTATTACATTGATTGATTTTCTTATGCTGAACCATTCTTGCATACCAGGGATGAAACCAACTTGGTCATGGTGTATAATTTGTTTGGTGTGTTGTTGAATATGATTAGCAAATATTTTGTTAAGGATTTTAGCATATAGGTTCATTAGAGAGATTTGCCTATAGTTTTCCTTTCTTGTAACGTCTTTGTGTGGCTTTAGTATTACGGTGATGTTGGTATTATAGAATGATTTAGGCAATGTTCCCTCCACTTCTACTTTTTGGAAGAGTATATGCAGGATTGGTGTTAATTCTTCTCAGGATGTTTGGTAGCATCACCTGTGAAGCCATCTGGTTCTGGGTTCTTCTTTGTTGGAAGGTTTTTGATGACTATTCAATCATGTTGGTTGTGATTGGTCTGTTGAATTCATCAAATTCTTCTTTCACCAATGTAGGGTGCTTGTGTGTTTCTAGGAATTTGTCCATTTCCTCTAAATTATCCATCTTGTTGCCATTCAATTTTTCACAGTATCCTTTTATGATACTCTTGATATCTGTGGGGTCATTGGTGATATCCTCTTCCTCATTTCTTATTTTAAGTATTTGCATTTTCTCTTTTTTTCTTTGTTAGTCTAGCTAATGGTTTGTCAATTTTATTAATCTTCTCAATGAACCAGCTTTTGATTTTGTTATTTTTTTCTAGTGCTTTTTTATTTTCAGTTTCATTTAGTTCTTCTTTAATCTTTGTTTTTCCCTTCTTTTTACTTCCTCTGGGGTTAGTTTGTTGTTCTTTTTCTAATTCCTCCAGGTTTGCACTTAGGTCATGATTTTAGCTCTTTCTTTTTTTTCAATATAGGCATTTATGGCTATGAATTTCCTTCTCTGTACAGCTTTTGTTGCATTCCTTAGGTTTTGATACATTGTGTTGTCATTTTCATTCAGTTGAAGGTTGTTACTGATTTCTTTTACAGTTTCCTTCTTGACCCACTGATTATCTAAGAGTGTGTTGTTTAACTTCCATATCTTTTGCCTAATCTCCTTCTCTGCCCGTACTGATTTCCAGCTTCATTCCATTGTGGTCAGAGAAATTACTTTGTATAATTTCAGTCTTCCTGAATTCATTGAGAGCTGCTCTGTGTCCTAGCATGTGGTATATCCTGGAGAATGATCCATGAGCACTTAAGAAGAATGTATAGCCTGCTGTATTGGGGTGTAATGTTCTTTATATGACTATTAGGGCTAGATCCTATAATATAATATTCAAAGTCTCTGTTTCTTTATTGATTCTCTCTCAAGATGTTCCATCTAATGGTGATAATGGTGTATTAAATTCCCCCACTACAATTGTAGAGGCGTCTGTTTTTCCACTTAGTTTTTCCAATGTTTGCCTCATATATTTTGAGGCACCCTGTTTAAGTGCATAAATGTTTATGATTGTTCTTTCTTCTTGATAGATAATGCCTATTATTAATATATAGTGGCCTTCTTTGTCTCTTACAATAGTTTTGCATTTAAAGTCTATTTTGTCTGATAGTATAGCTACTCCTGCCCTTTTTTGGTTATTGTTTGCATGTAAAATTGTTTTCCAACCATTCATTTTCAGCCTCCTTGCATCTCTGGGTCTAAGGTGGGTCTCTTTAGACAGCATATAGATGGGTCATATTTCCTTATCCATTCTGCCAATCTGCATCTCTTGACTGGTGAGTTTAATCCATTAACATTCAATGTTATTGCTGTCAAGGAATTACCTACATTAGCCATATTTTCTTTAGGTTTATGAATGCCATAACTTATTTTTATTTTTCTACACTTTAGTTGTTCTTACACTCTCCTCTAACTCTCTCTCTCTCTCTTGTTTTTTTTTCTTTTTTACCTGCAGAATTCCCTTTAGTATTTCTTGAAGGGCAGTTTCTAATTGACATACTCTCTTAATTTCTGTTTATCTGTGGATATTTTGAGCTCTCCCTCATTTTTGAATGTCAGCTTTGCTGGATAGAGAATTCTTGGCTGGAAGTTTTTGTTGTTGCTGCTGTTTTTGTTTTCTTTTTGCCCCTTAATTATGTCATACCACTGCTTTCCTGCTTCCAGGGTTTCAGATGAGAAATCAGCACTTAATCTTATCCAACTTCCCTTGTATGTGATGGATCTGTTTTCCTTGCTGCCTTTGCTATTCTCTCTTTGATTTTAGCATTGGACAATTTGACAAGTATATGTTTTGGAGTAGGCCCATTAGGATTTATACTGTTTGGGGTACGCTGTGCTTTCTGGACATGTACATCCATGTCCCTCGATAGAGTTGGCAAATTCTCAGCCATTATTTCCTCCAACACTCCTTCTGCTTTCTTCCCTTTTCTTCTCCTTCTGAGATGCTTATAATGCTTATGTTTTTGCTTTTTGTGTTGTCATTCATTTTCCCTAAGTCCTTGCTGGATTATTTCTATCTTTTTTATCTATCTGTTGTACTATTGTCTGATTTCAGATGTACTATCTTTCACATCACTAATTCTTCCCTCTGCCTGTTCAAGTCTGTGGTTATATGCTTCCAGTGTATATTTTACTTCTTGCATTGTGCCATTCATCATCATCATATCTGTTATCCTTTTACATATGTTTACAATTTCTTCAGTATGTTCTCCCAATGTCTTCTTAATATCCTTAATCTCGTCCTTGACTTCATTAAGTTGATTCATGATATTTGTTTGGATATCTCTGATTAGTTGTTCCATGTTCTGCATCTCATCCTGATTTTTAGTTTTTTTGTTAGACTGGGCCATGTCTTCCTGTTTTTAGTATGGTTTATAATTTTTTGTTGGTGACTAGGCATCTGTTTGTCTTGATAGGTTTGTTCAGTTGGTTAGCTTTGCTTTCTACTCTAAGGTTTTATTTGGTTGTTTTTGTGTGTGTGGTAAGTTTTCACTTCAACACTTCATTCCTCTTATTCTATTTCCTTGCTGTTATCTATTTTCCCTTGGGAAAAAAAAAAGAATTAAGACCAGAGAAAAAGACAGAGATAAGAAGAGAAAAAGAATAATAGTAAAAATAATAAAAAAGGTAGAAGTGGAGCCATACATGACTTAGAAAAATAACTAATTAACACATGCAAAAAAAAATCATAAGAAGTACAGAGAAATAAGTATAAAAAAGTGGAATAGATAAAATGACATGAGAAACAAAATAGAGAAAAAATATATAGAATGAATTAAAAGGCCTGAATAATAAGAGAGGAAAAGATAAAAGAAAAAAGAAATAGAAAAAGTGAAAATAGAGAAAATAGAGGAAATAAAAGAGAGAAATAAAACCAAAAATAATTGAAGACAAAACAAAAAGAGATTGAATGAAAGAAAAAAAAACAGAAAATAGAAGATAGAAAAATGAAGGAATGAAAAGAAATAATGTAGGTAGAAAAAATTGGTAAAAGAAAAAAAAAGGAGAAAACAATGAAAGAGGAAACACAATAAACAAGAAACAAAATAGTAGCAACTAAACAAACAAATAATAAAAATAATCAAGGAAAAACAGCCTTCCCTCTTAGTACCCTAAAGAGCTTCTCCGGCTACCAGTTTTAGTGAGTTAAATTGGGACGGGGGGGGAGTGGTAGAGGAACCTTCAAAAAAATAATAACAGATCCAAGAAAACCTAAAATAAAAAGAATGTCTGTATGTTCTCTGTCATAAGGTATCAGCTGGATGCCTGATAACCGGGTGGATCACTTCTCCACTTCTCTAAGGAGACCAGGGAATCAAACTAGAGGCCTGGCATATGCAAGGCAGGAATTCCTCCAGTGAGCTAAACTGTCTCCTTAGGTTAATCAGCCTCCAGAAAGCTATCTACCTCCTTTCTCCCAGTCATTTTAGACTACAGTTTGCTAGAGTCCTGTTGATTAGGTGCCTGTCCCACCCCCTCTCTAATCTAGCTCCTCTGTTTCCCCAGGCAACTGGCCATGACAGCCTGCCTGAGCTCCTCCTCTTTCCCTATCAGGTAGGTGTTCCTTCCAAGATTCAAAATGGTCTCAGCTGGCCAAACTCATCTCAAAGAAACCACTTCCCACCCTCTGTCAGACCCCTTTTCCTCCCAGGGAATGCCCCCTCAGTCCACTGGCAGCAGTGAGCCAGGGGTTTCACCAAGGCTACTTGCCCTGAGGGTGGGGTATATGTGCCCCTTCCAGCCACAGGGGTGAGCAACTCAAGGTTTCCCTTTGGCTTCTTTATCTTTCCAGTACCCTTGTAGATGACTCAGAGTACCTTCCCATTCTATGTATATGTAAAGCAGCTCCGTTAGATAGTTTCTTACCTTCTTTTTTTTTTTTTTTTTTTGTGAGAGGGTCAAACTCTGCCTACCTACTTTGTCGCCATTTTCCCAGAAGTCCACACATTGGTCTTAACATAAACTGTTTCCTAAACCAAGAAAGATTCAATATTCCCCTCATAAGGATTATACCTCTAAGAGTAACTTACATACTAATTGATCATCAAATATGTTTATTGGGTTAGCACTAATACACAAATATATGTCCTCATAATTTTGACTTCTTATGTTTCCTTCATTTCCTAAACTTAATAATTCTATAAGTTATTTTTTTTGACAATCTCTTACCTTCATTTTTATTTTATATTTCCTATTACAACATTGTAATCTTGACCTCTATAACTGCAACATAGCCTCAACTAGTCCAGTGTAAATTTACAATTAAAAAATGCTTATCTTACGGTATGCTAGTAATTATTTAATAGTACCATTCTATAAGGAAAAACATCAGATTTATTGCCTTTGATGGTATCTATTTTGTAAATAATCCCACCATAGTCAATTACAGGCTACCAATGCAACCCACTACATGAAGATTTGATAAGTGATGCTAAAAAAAAAGGCTCTTGACAGTAGGCCAGAGCAAGCTCCAGCACACACCACGCTGCATAAAATTACCAGACAAATTCCATCATCTGTTTCACTTGGATCTAACTCATTCTTATAACAGCATGCTGGGGTATAGTAACTTGCCTGAATAACTGCTGTTTGATAGGGAAAATGAGAAACCTGGCAAATGACAGTACTATATTCTTCCACTGAACTGGGACAAGTGCTGAGATTTGGCAAATAGCAGGCTCATCTTCAGCTGCAAGTCATGAAGTGGAATGAGCCTAGATTTTGGAGAGACTATTTTTATGCTGCTTCTTTTTTGAATCTGTTTATTCATCTGGAGAATAACAATTGTACCATTTCCCAATTTACAGTTTAACAGTGAAAATTGGAATTATTGATGGTAAATTTAATCTTAACTAGTATTATTAGTCTCAGGTGCTAAAGGAAGGTTCACACAAGCATGTAGAACTCTATTTCTTGTGATATGTCTGTAGTTACTAAGGGATAATTGTTATTATAAGATCTAATCTGAGCAGGGGTTTGGGGCTCAGATATTCTGACAGACAGGTTAAATATGGAGATTAGACAGAGTTTAAATACTCAGAAATCTATGGATTTCAGTAAGTCAGCATTTAGAGAACTGTTAGAAGGGCCAATGACTGTGGAAAGAACTCCAGACGTCTGGATATAAATGGATAAAAACAAGACAAGTAGGACATCTACATGGTGTGGATTACTAGATAAATTATGAGCACAAAATCTGATTTACAATATACTACAGCAGTTTCATTGTCAAAACTAAAAACACTATGGATAATCTCAAAAAAGAGAGAAAAAAAAATTAGACCTGGGGCAGACTTACTGTGTTTCTCTAAACAAAGTCCAAATTGTAGACCTAGAACACCTGAAAGTGCTCCTGCTTATGTAAAATTAGAAATGTGGACAAGTTCTAAGGCCAAACTTGAAATCACTTAAGTGGTGCAGATGTTTTTAAAAAAAGAGAAAGAGAGAGAAAGAGTAGATCCTAAACTTTAGTCTGTGGCTTTCTAGAATTCCTTTATCCAATCCAAATATATCTATCCAATTCTAATTCCCAATATTACTCCAGAGGTCTGACTTTCCCCTCTCCTTTGACTATCCACTCCTTACTCCCACTTTAAGATCCAGCTTAAATTTCACCTCTTCCATGAAAGCTGATATACATGCTTATATCTCCTTTCTCAAGATTTTCATACTCTAATTTTCTGTGAAGGTGATTAGTCTCACTTCTATCTTATAATTTAAATCACGGTAAGGGACATTCCTATTACTTTAGTTTGCAAAGTAAAGGCAGAAAATAAATGATAAGTATAATTAACAAACTCTTACTTAATCACTTTCCTCTTATTTATTCTAGAAGAGGGCTTTTAATTCTAATCATACTTGTCTGAAAGATCCTTCTGGAAATATTTTATTAGAAATCAGCAATTAATATACATCCATCCATACTTTAAAATCTGAGGCCATACCATGTAGAAGAGAAGGTATGAGCTTCAGTGTTAGATTAGTGAAAAAATTCCATTGCTCATTACAATATATATTAAGAGCTGTGTGATCTGGTCATATTTCCTTATCAATAAATTAAGGTTAATTGATTGATATAAGATTAATTTAAATGGCACATTTAAATGATCTAACAAAGTTAGAAACAATAAGTGCTTATTAATATTATTCCTCTAACATCAATTCCCTCCCTCTGTTAGCTTCTTTGCACTCTTGCCACCTTTCTACATAAACCATGTAGTAAATTGTTGATTTCATTCTTGATGTAGTTGTAAAATCAAATGGTATGAAGCCATATACAGTATCCATTAAACAAATATAGATTGGCTTTGATCCACCCTTATTCAACAAAAACTGCTATGTCTGTAAGCTTTTTAATGGTCAATTAATTCCAAAAAGAGCATGAAAACTCTTCTTTGGCCAGAATTTTAAAACTGTAGTCATTATATATATAAATAAAAATGATAATATATCCTAGACATGATGTTGTTAATACACAGCCTTTTAAATATTAAATTTTATGTATTTTTAATGCCAGTTTACTGATCTCATTTTTTATTTGGCAAAATGTTTTCTTTAGGCACATCAATATTCATGACCAGACTTAACATAGAAGAACTATTCCATTAAATTTAAATGAAATGCTTAGTTATGGGTGTTTAGAATGGTGCTATTGTTAATTGTTTATACTGACTTTGTGCCATTATATCTAGTGCTGGCTCTGGATTATCTACCAAGCTGAAAAATGCAGCTGGGCTGGGGTTTTTTGTTCTGGAAGATAGATAGAGAACGGTGATTGAAAATGCTAATGACATGAGAATCAGTTCTGGTCCAATAGAAGCAGTCTCTCATGATGAAGCTTTTGATGAGATGTATTACAAAGTAACTAAATATTTTTTACAATCTGTTAGGACTAAATTTCCTAATATAAAACAAAACACAATTATCATATGCACCCATCCAATCCCCTTCTTCTTGTTTCCGTACTTGACATGGTATTTAGGGTGATATAGCTAAATTCATATCATGCTCTTAATTAAAACCATTCTTTAGCTTCCTAATATTTTAAGGATACCCAGTGCCACCCTCACCCCCACTTTCCCCTTCGAAAAGTACACTCCATTGATTTTGAACATATCATCTACATTTTCTTGAACTTATTTTGCTTTTATTCATCCAGGTTTTTTTTACATGGTATTCCTCTACTTGGAAGATTCTTTCATTCCCCTAGTCTATCTAACTATTTAAGTTTACTTCTTGCTTTTAAGATTATTTATTTTAGGATGTCTTGAGTTAGCCCAACTGAATATATTAGGTGTTCATGTTATGTACTTTGACAACACTTGATACTGCCTTTATTACAGACTATATTACACGTTATAGTAGTCGTGTGTTAGTTTTCTTTTTTTCTTACTAAATTGTAAATGTCATGAAGTCTTGGAAGAAGTATATTTTGTTCAAACTTTTATTGCCAAGATAGGCCTGGCCAAAGTGTTGACACAATTGTAGGTTCCAAAATAAATAATAGAGACTTCTGGTCCAGAAAAAATGCCATAGATTCATCTCTCCATGCTCCTCCTCACTAAGTACAACAACAAACTCTGGAAATAATACAATAAACAATCAAATGCAAACATGTAATGGAGGAAAATAGATGGCCTATAGGTTACAGACCCCAAAACAGGAAGGAAAACATAGCACAGGGAGTCTTACAATGCCCCACGAAACAGAAGCAGCAGATATGGGCCTGTCATTTCCTGACTTTCAACCTAGCAACAGAAGGCAGCCAAAGTAGTCTTATCCATACCCACCCCCAGAACAAGCAGTATTCTAGTTACAGAGCTGGCAAGTAGGACCAATTGGAAACAATGCCAACAATAAACAGCCAAGAAAAATGCTGTCTTTATCCATTGGGCCTAATATTCCCCTCCCACCCATAGACAGAGGACAGCTGGGAAGCATTTTCTAAGCATGATCCTGTCACAATAATGCCTGGATCAGGAAGTGCTTTTTTTCCTTGTGGGCCAAAGATCCCTTTCACCACCTAAAAGCACTAGTCAGCCAAGTTTGGTAAGGTCACTTCTAACCCCTCAAGTAGAACCAACACAACCTGGGAGCTACAGTAGCATGAAATAAATAAAACAAAGCAAAATCATTCCTCAAAGATTATGGAAATCACAGCCTACAAAATAAGCAAGGATCTGTGTACTACACCACAACAGGGTGAATTCCTGCAAAAATAAAAGCTTTAATTAGGACCTAGTGACTCCTACCATGATATCCAAATATTTAGGATACATGAAAAGAAATCAACCATCATAATATGAATCAGGAAAATCCTAACTTGAATGAGAAAATGCAATCAAGTGATGTCAACACCAAAATGAGTCAGATGCTGGAATAATCTGAAAAGAATTTTAAGCATCCATCATAAACATGGTTCAATAAGCAATTTCAAATTCTCTTGAACAAAAAATACAAAATCTCAGCAAAGAAATATGTTATAAAAATGAAAATTATTGAACTGAAAATTATAATAAAATTTTTAAAATACTTGCTTAACAGAATCAAGTGTAGAGTGGCAGAGCATAGAATCAGTAAACTTAAGAAAAGTCAATAGAGTTTAAAGAATCTGACCAGAGAGAAAACATGAAAAATGAAAAACAAAAGAAACTGCACTGAGTTTCAGTGATGTGACATTACAAAATGATCCAATATTTCCATCATCAGAGTCCAAAAAGAAAAAGAGGGAAAGAGTAGGGCTGAATGAATATTCAAAGAAATAATATCTGAAAACTTCCAGAATTGGGAAATCAATAAATTAAAGTAAAACCAGATTCAAGGGGCAGAACTAACACGAAATAGGGTAAACCCGAAGAAATCTACATTGAGTTAAATTTATGACTAAAGGCAAAGAAAAAATATTGAATGCATCCAGAAAGAAAAGACACATTACCTATAGGGAAATAGGTATTCTCAATGAGAATTACTTTCTTATATGAAACCATGGAGGCAGGAAAGAAGTGATACAGTATTTTCCAAGTGCTGAAAGAAAAGAACGGTCCACACAAATGCTATAATCAATACAATTATTTTTCAGGAATGATGGGGAAATAAAAATATCATCACATGAAGGAAAACTAAGAGAATTTTTCAATATTCTTAAAGAATGGCTAAAGGAAGTTCTTAAAACAGAAAGGAAATGATTAAAAGACCAACCTTTGAAGATCAAGAGAGAAGAAAACAATGGAAAGAATACAAATATGGATAAATAAAATAGATTATCTTGTTTTTTTAAAGGTATGTGATAGTTGAAAGAAATTATAATACCATTTGTTACTAAATAAAATGATATTTTAAAGTAGGGTAGATAAATGGGCCAAACTGGAATTAAAGCTTCCATATTTGGTTCAAAGAAATAAAAATTTTGATGCCAGCAGACTGTGAAAGATATCATATTCATATTAAAATACTTAGAGTAATGAATAAGAAAACTATACAAGTTATGCACTCAATCACAGTGTAAATAAATTAAGATGGAATTGTGAAAAAAAATGTACACATATCCCACAGGAAGGTAAGGAAAGAAACAGATGGAAAAAACAGAAAACATTGTAAATAGGGAGAGTCTAGCCCTCATACATCAATAATTACATTAAATTTGAATAATCTAAAAATTGCAATTATAAAGCAGAGACTGAGAGTGATTAAAAACAGGTCTTATAAACTATGCTGTTTATAAGAAACATGCTTAAAATGAATATCATGATAGATTGAAAGTACAAGAATTTTAAAAATCATACTTTTAAAAAGCAGGAATGTCCATGTTAGTATCAGAAGAAATATAGTTCAAATCAAAGAAAATTTCTACAGACAATGGATATTGCATAATAATAAATAATCATTATCAACATTACCAAGCTATATAATGATCTTACATATGTACACAGCATATAACTGGGCCTTAAAATACATGAAATAAAATCTGGTAGAACTGAAAAGATAAATCCACAAATCTCCAACTATACTTGTTTTCTTCATCAACACCCCTTTCTCAAAGTGTTGATAGAAAAAATTGCATTAATAAACACAATATCAGCAAGGATATAGAAGATCTGAGCAACACAATAAATGAAAAAAGACCTAATTAGCATATATTGATCACTCCAATAAAAACAGCAAAATACATATAATTTAAAAGTATCCATGGAACATTGACCAAGATAGACCATAATCTGAGTCATAAAACAAATTTAAAAAATTTAAAAAGATTTCATATCGTACAAATTATATTCTCTAATGAAATCAGACCATAAACCAATAACAGAAGGACTACAGGTGACTCTTAGAACACTTGACAATAAAATAATGTGTTGTTAAATTATTGATCAAAGAGAACATCTCAAACTTAAAATACAGATATGGATCATAATGAAAATTCAGCATATCAGAATAGTTGGTATGAAGCTAAAACTGTATTGAGAGGGAAATTTATAGTACTAAATGCTTACATTAGAAGTGGAATTGTGTCAAATCGATAATCTAAGATCCAGCCCAAAAGAAACTAGAAAAAGAAAGAAAAAAATCAAAATAGACCCAGTTCCAAAAAGAATTCTCCATATCCAAATGATTTAATTGAAGAATTTTACCAAGTATCTTAAAAATTAATACCAACAATAGCTTGCAGAAAATGGAAAGAGGAGGTTACATTTCCCAGCTCATTAAATGATACCAGCATCACTCTGACATTAAAATTAGAAAATGACAGTATTAAAAAAAAAAAAAAAACTAGATTTCAATATATTTTATCAGCAGAAATGCAGTCTATCTAAAGGTGCATAAGGTCAAAATCCGAGTTCAACTCTTGATCAGAAAATTCATTCTTCACCTTGGCAGCCTGACATAAGAGAATATTTTTTCTGGGAGTAGATGATAGTTAATTCAGTCTTTACACACTTTTTATGTCAATTGTTTTGATTAATTTTATTGAGTTGTAAATCATACAGGAAATTTCACACTTTGGGGCCATTCAGTTTGATCACCTTTGACAAACAGGTACAATTAAAAGTATTATTCATATAGATAGATAGATATTTATTATATACGTAATTTATTCCATGGGCTTAAATGTACATTTGAAAATCAGGAAAAAGAATGTTGAACTTGAAAATGTCAAAAATCATCTAAGCTGAATCTCAAAAAAAGAAAAAGAAAAAGACAGGGAAAGGAAAAGATTATCAAATAGCCTAACACACAGATAATTAGAGCACCAGAAAAAGTGGAGATACAATGTATCAGAAAATAAAATAGTTTTGGAAATAATAGCCAAAAATTTCCCCACATTAATGTAAGGCATTAATCTGGTGATCTAAGAAACTCAGCAAAACCAAGAAAAATAAATACAAAATTATTACATCTAGACACTTAATATTAAAACTACTGAGCACCAATATTAAATAGGAGAACTTTACACACCCTTTAGGCAAAACAACCCTAGGGAAACAATTTTTAAAAAAATAATGCCTAAGATACTCCAACGTCATCAAATGAGCAAGTGAAATGCTTCAGTGCTCCATCGCTACACAAAGCTTTGAATTTCTTGCAAGAACTGGCAGAAACATCTTTCTGAAAGTTCCAGAAAATAGTTAAAAAAATTGTAACAAGGTGAGAGCTCAATCAAGACAAAGCTTCCATAAAACTGGAGGGACCCTGGCTGGTTTCTCCCCACCCCTCAGCTCAGCACTGGCCCATGCTTCCAGTGTGGATCCCTGGTTCCATTTCCAGAGGGGGCAGAATAACCCTGGAGCACAAAATGGGAGCATGTATACCTGGACCAATCTGTCTAGTGGTGGCCTGAGTGACTCACCATCCTAGAAATTGCCCTGTATTTAGAGGACAACTCACTGAGCACTGTGAGAGAGCACTAAGTGATCAGAGCAAGAGATTGCTGGCAGAAGGACATGTAGTGCTGGTGTCAGGGCCATGAGGAAACTATTTCCTAAGGAAGAGAGGACATTCAGAACTGTTTAAATAGGAAAATCCCTATCATCTCATGCACATGCCCAAGATAAGACACATGTGCAGAAAGGATCAGGGTGCACCTACACTTTGGCCTCTAACTATTCTCCAACTCATTGTATGGATCAGGGAGCACTTGGACAAGTCATTCTGCAAAGACTGAAAAAGTTATCTTCTTTTTTCATATTTTTTATTTTAAGGAAAGCTCTGTTTAACACTAGCTAAATAAAAGCTTAAGGAACAGATGGCTCAGAGGCTAAATTCCAGTGATAGCACATTAAAATATCAAGATGCCCAGGTTTCTATGAAATATTATAAAACATGCAAAGAAACAGGAAGCAATGTCAAAGGCAAAGGAGAAGATTAAAGTGTTAGAAATCATCAAATGAGGAGGACAATATCTGGGACATACCAAAGACTTTAAAAAATTGGTCCTAAATTTGCTTAAAGAGTTCAAGGAAAACGTGCACAAATAAGTAATGGAAATTAGAAAGAGGATAGATGAACACAAAGAGAACATCAACATAGTGATAAAAATTATCAAATGGAACCAAACAGAGCTTAAGACCACAGCAACAGGAATTATAAATTCCACAGAGGAGTTCAAAAGCACATTGGACCTGACAGATGAAAGAATTAAAGTACTTGAGGATAAGGTCATTGAAATCATTCAGTGTGATGGTTAGGCTAATGTGTCAACTTGACCAGGTAATGGTGCCCAGTTGTTTGGTCAAGCAAGTAGTGGGCTAATTGAAATGCAAGGATATTTCATGGACTTTAATCATCAGTGAGTTGATTGCATCTATGGCTGATTATGTCTACAATCAACTGAGGAGATTACATTCAGCAACGAGTGACATTTCATCCAATCAGTTGAAGGCCTTAAAAGAAGAAGTGATTTCAGGATTCAGAGATAGAATCCCATATGTGACATTTGAATTTTGTGAATCCAAGAAAAAAGATTATGTTCTTAAACTAATCTATTTCTGTGGGTGTAGTTCCCTTTGATTGCATTACATTCACTTTATTTTTATTAATATATTTTTTTTTCTAAAAGGTACTTAGATTACATAATATGGTACATTAAAAAACATAAAGGATTCCCATATGCCCCACTCCCCACACCTCCCACTTTTCCTCACATTAACAACTTTCATTAGTGTGGTACATTCATTGTAATTGATGAACACATTTTGCAGCATTGCCACTAAGGATGAATTATAGTTTACATTGTAGTTTACACTCTCTCCCACTCAATTCTATAGGCTATGGCAGGATATATATTGGCCTGTATTTGTTGTTACAGTGTCATTCAGAAACAATTCCAAGTCCCGAAAGTGCCTTCATATTACACCTATTTTTCTCTCTCCCTGCCTTTAGCACCTCCTGTGGCCATTGTCTCCACAATAATGATATAATTTCTTCCATTGCTAGAATCACAATAAGTCTATAATAGAATACCAGTAAGTCCACTCTAGTCCATATTTTATTCCCCAATCCTGAGGATTCTGGAATGGTGATGCCCACTCCAATTATAATTGAGAGGGGGCTTTGATCCCATACGGCTGATGGATGGGACTCTCTTGCTTGCTGTTGTAGACTCTCTTGGTTCCTTGGTAGGGTAGTTGTCTATCCTTACCTCCTTGTTAGGTTGTCCTGGGTAAGTACAATGAACTGGAGAGTAGGTGTTGAAACTCCCCTGAGGCTCAGGGTTCAGCTGGCACATGACCAGCTCAAAGATTCAAGTCTCTTGGGTGTGCACCTACCCACTCAAGCAGCACCTATAGGTTCAAATAGAAGGGACAGAAGAGGCATCTGTAGAAAAGTCACAACTGAGTCCAACTCTGCTCAAATGTGGCCTCTCTCAAAGCAAAACTCAGCATACAAATGCATTACCTCCCTCCCCACCCCCCACCAAGCCAGCATGGGACATGACTCCCAGGTATGAGCCATCCTGGCACTGAGGGATTGCTACCAAGCACCAACGATATTCACTTTACATCACTTGATTACATTGCTTTTGACTGGCCTAGGTCAGTGAGGCATGACTCAGGTTGAGTCTGCCCTCTCACTGGAGCTGATATAAATGGAGATACAGAGAAAAACAGACACACAGAGGAAAAGGAAGCCACCATATTGATCCTGCCATGTGAGAGAGAGAATTGCAGGAAAACAGAAAAGCCCCAAGGGCTGAGAGATGTCCCAAAGTCTGAAACCAGCAAAGCATAGAGGCAGATAAAAAGACCCCCAAGAGGCTAGACACATGGCTTGGCTCAAGGCTGAAGAGACAAGACATATGCCTGCTAGCTCACAGCTGAACGAGGGGAAAAAAAAAACAGAACAACAAAGGCTGAGATAAAAGACTCGGTGGGAGAGAAGCTCTATACCTGGTTGCCCAATCTGAGCTCTGGAGGGGAAGGCAGAGACCTAGGTCAAGATCAGTGACCATCTTCACCACATGGCAGGACCCCAGAATCAACAGTAGCTGACTTTGTGGAGAAATCATCTTTGATGATGCCTTGATTTGGACATTTCACAGCCTCAGAACTGCAAGCTTTTACCCCAAATAAAAATCCCTTTTACAAAAGCCGGCCCATTTCTGGTACTTTGCATCAGCAGCCCTTTGGCAAACTAAGACAGCGTCTCTACTTCAGACAGCCAGCATCTCCTGGGGAACTCATTGAGGATGTTCATCGGAGTTCCTGGCTTGCAGCCTGCCCAATGGAATTTGAAGTTGTGCATCCCCAAGATCACATGAGACAATTTTATAAAATCTCACACTATTTACAGATATCTCCTGTTGGTTCTATTTCCCTAGAGAAGCCTGACTAATACATTCAGTCTGAGAATCTAAAAGAAGAAAGAGAGAAGAATGAATAAAAGTGATGAGGTTGAGAATCCTGTGAGAAACCATCAGACATACTGATATACATATTTTGGAAGTCCCAGAAAGATTAAAAAAGAGAAAATAATGCCTGAAATTATTTAATCAAACACAAGAATATATACATTCGAGATGCTCATCAAACTCCAAACAGAATAAACCCAAATAGACCCATTCTACAGCATATTATAATCACTGTAAAATGCCAAAGATAAGGTGAGAATTCTGAAAGCTGCAGAAGAGAAGCAACATGTCACATACAAGGAAGCTTCAATAAGATTAAATGGTGATGTGCAGCATGCTCTTGTGAGCTGACCAGTAGTGAGTGGAGCTGCCAGATGCTGTTGCCATATGAAATTGAACATGACAGAAGAGGAGGAGTACATGTCTGACTCTTTCATTAATGTCCAAGAAGATATCAGACCAGTATTGCCCATATTGAGGCCAAACTGAGAGCCTGTTAAAAAGAACAAAGCAACCAGAAGCTAATTTGAAAAATAGGTAGAAGAACAAGAAAAGAACAAGAAAGATGTGACACTGAGTTGAAGAATGCACTAGGCTGAGAAAACAAACGGTTTTCTTTGCTCCAGAAGATGAGATATAAAAGTGGCCAGGATATTGGCAAGAGTGAAGATGTTGAACTGATTCTTCTCAATGTCAAAGCCAGGATAAGTGGCATTAATCATGAAGCATTATTAAAACAGAAAGCAGAGGAAAAATTAGAAAGCGACAGCATAAAGATTCGCATGAGTAACCAAGCTGAAGAAAAAGCTGCACAACAGCTTCTAAGGAGACGTAAGAAAAAGCAAGACAAAATGACGCTAGAAGGAAATCTTTAACTTCAAATTGCCCAGGGCCAACTTCTGCAGATAATAACTAAAAATATTCTCAATGAAGTGAACCTAAAAAAAATGTCCTTCTTTCCAAGAGATAGACAATTGAGCAATTAGAATTCTTGAAATTTCAATGCCAGTAAAGAAAGAGGACCTTTACATAATTATAATTTTTTGTTTGTTTTTGTACTTTAGAGGATATAATTGTTCACTGACTTGCAAAACTAATAGGATGCAATTTCCAAATGTAAGTAGCACAGATGTGGCCAAATACAATTTATAGCTGTATTGTAATGCACCAACAGGTAACTGCTTTCTTCCCCACTTCACTTTGGAAAAAAATTGAAAGTTAAGACACAGGAGTCAGAGGGAGATCAAAATACCAGCTTGGAAGCTGAAATAGAGAAAAAGGTTGGCTTGTTTCCAATCAGGCTCCTAATATTTCTCCCTGATTGGAGGGTCCGTTTTTGCATTCTGAGAGTACTAATTTCTCAAGGTTAAAGAATCCACACATGCTCAATTTCTTCTCCCAATATCATCAATCACATAAGACACTTCTCTGTTGGGAAGGCTTGAATGAGAGTCCAGAGAACTTGTTGCCATACTTCTTTCTCCCAAGAAATTCCTTTTTCCAGTTGCATTGCTAGTTGGTGCTTGTTTCGAGGTTCTGAGGGGAGAGAGAGGGAAAAATAGGTGTACTTTGGGGCCATTTTGGAGACTTGGGAATTGTCCCAAATGATATTGCAACGACAGATACAGGACATTATATATCTTTTTGATAACTTACAAAAATGTACAGTAGAGAGTGTAAACTATAATGTACACTATAATCCATGCCTAGAAGCAATGGTCCAAAATGTGTTCATTAATTATAACAAATGTACCACACTAATGAACGATGTTGTTAATGTGGGAAAATCTTGAGGGGCTAAGGAGCAGGGCATATGGAATCCCCTGTATTTTATGTAACATTTATGTAATCTAGGTATCTTTTAAAAAATAAATTAAAAAGTACATATTTTTTTTTTAAAAAAAGCTAAGCTACCCTTGCACAGTTTAAAATAGTCAATAGTACAACTGGTATTAGCCCCTGACCTAATATGACCTAATTGACTTGCTCTCAAGTTTAACCTGGAGAATTTTAAAGAAAGATAATGCAAGGGTCCCACTCATATAGATTCTGCTGTAAGTGGTTACTGTGGCCTGGGCATCATACCCTTGAATCTATGATGCAGCAAATATTGAGAACCACTAATTTAGTTAATTTCTGGGCCTCATTTCCTCTTTCAGAAAATGAATCACTATTTTTATGAATGTAAATGTAAAGATATATAAATTATTGCCATTAATAGTCCGATATTATTTAATATTTACTTTTTAGTTAAAAAATGAAGTTGCATGGTAGCCAAATACAAATGAATATACCTTTCTGTTGCAATTAGAATTAAATCCTTTTCTGTCATTTTAACATATTAACGTTCAGTCAGTCAGTCTCAAAGTCACATGAATAATTTCAGATGGAGCCGAATTAGCCAGGAATGGGCTTTTCTTCCTACTCATACTGACTGTGGGGAAATCCACCACCTTCCTGTGTACAGAGAATATTTCAAATATATTTATCAAGAGTTATGTTGAGAATGTAGGTAGGGGGTTTGTGGTCCATACTTCCTGGGCTAGGGCCTTAGCGAGTAGGAGATGCCCCCCATTCGTGTCCATCTAAGGTTAAAGATTCAAGCTTTCAAAATGAGTATAAACTTCTTTTCACTTTTACAAAAGGGTTTTTATGACTTTATAAATAGACAATAAGGAGAGTGAGGGAGCAGAGTATTGAAAAATTTTTAATTTGCTTTAAAACATTTGTATCAAATTTGCAACATTGAAGTGAATTTTAACATTATGGTGCCATTTACTTTGTTTATATTGTACCACATGTATTTTCAAGGGCTTATCTAGAGTTTCTAAAGTGCTTCATTTTCATAAATATAAATCCAAAATACTGTAGCTTCTGGGATTCGGAATAAACATATGTAATTTTTTAAAATGTATTTTTTATTTTTAAAATTATACTTAGAGTACACAAATGACACATAAAAAATATACGGGATTCTCATATGCCCCGCTCCCAACACCTCCCACATTTTCCCACATTAACAACATCCTTCATTATTGAGGTACATTCAATGCAATTGATGAACACATTTTGGAGCATTGCCACTAAGCGTGGATTAAACTTTCCATTGTAGTTTACACTCTCTCCCATACAATTCTGTAGGTTATAGCAAGGTATATAATGGCCTGCATCTGTCATTGCAATGTCATTCAAGACAATTATCCAGTCTCGAAAATGCCCCCGTGTTACACCTGTTTTTCCCTCTCCCTGCTCTCAGAACCTCCAGTAGCCACCGCCTCCACATCAATGATATAATCTCTTCCATTGCTAGAATCAAAACATATCTATAGTAGAATACCGATAAGTCTACTTTAGTCCATAGTTCATTCCCCAATCCTGAGGACTCTGGGATTATGATGTCCACTCCACTTCTAATTGAGAGGCGGTTGCGATCCCATGGGGCCGGTGAATGGAACTCATTTGCTTGCAGTTGTGGACTTTCTTGGTTCCTTGGTATGGTAGTTTGTACATCAGTTGTAACAAACGTACCATCCACATATAAAATTAATATGGGAGGGGGAAAAATGGGAAGGATGTTGGATATATAGGAGGCCCCTGTATTTGGTACATGACTTTTCTATAACCTAAAAGTTCTTTGAGGACAAAATGAAAAAACTAAGACACTGGGGAAATAAATGGAAGAAAATGTCACTGTACATATAAGACAACAGATCTTACAATGATGAAAAGCGAAATGTCAAAATTAAAAACAATTTTTTTTCATTATTATTATCCCAAATTTTTATTTTTTATTTTTATTTTTTAATTTTGTGTATTTTATTTCTTATTTTTAAAATTATCATTATTAATTCATTTTCTTATTAATTGTATTTGGCTATTTTATTGGCTTCATTTTTGAGGAAGTTTTGTATCACAGAAGGATTACAACTGTGGCAGGGGAGGATCATTGGTGCAGGGTGTCAGTGATGGGGATACATGGTATGAAGCTGACCTGGGCATACATACAAGGCATACAAATGTGTTCTAATGTTCATGCAGCATTGTCACAGTGGGTGGAGATTCACACAATAACCGAAGTAATATGAAATTGCCATCCTGAGAAGTTCTGTCACGTACTCTAATGGATCAGCAAGAATCCCCTGAGTACAGGGGCAATGACTAGTGAAGGAGAATGGTCTATTGCCAGGCACTTGATATTGATGACTGTACATATGAACCTTTACTCTTGAAATTGAAACTTAGCCTAGTATTTAGTGCCTAAGTGTTGCCTCCTGGGAGCCTCGTTGTTGCTCAAATGTGGCCTCTCTTTAAGCCTAACTCAGCATATAAATACATTCCATTCCCCTCAGTGTGGGACATGACTGCTGGGGATGAGCTTCCCTGGCACTGAGGGATTTCTACCAAGCACCAACTAGCAATGCAACTGGAAAAAGACCTTGACCAAAGAGAGTGGTAAGGGTAAAGACAAATGACTTTATATGGCTAAGAAACTTCAAAGTGAGTCAGGAAGTCATTCCAGGGGTTATGCTTATGCATGTCTCAGCAGGATCTCATTGACTGCCAAAGTAGATACTACCCCAAATAGTGGGGCTCCTAAGGGCTCTGGAGATATCCAGACACTATAGTAAGGGCAGATAACTCAGAAGTTTTGTGCCTTGCCAGTGGGCCCTACTTTGGAATTTATGCTCCCCAGTGTGACAGAGTTGGACTCAGTTGTGTTTTCCCTTCTGTCCTTCTCTTTGAACTTATAATTTGTACTAGAGTTGGTATGTGTACATCCAAGAGATTTAAATCTTTGGGCTCTCCATGTGCCAGCTGGGCCCTGAATCTCAATGGAGTTGCAACACATATTCTACAGTTCATTGGCCTTACCCAGGACAACTAACAAGGAGGTGATGATTGACAAATATACTTTAATGTACCAAAAAAGAGATTACATGCTTATTTCTTGTTGGAAATCACATAGGCAAGAAGACAATGGGATGGCTTATTTATTTATTTATTATTAACAACTTTATTTCAAATTTACAAAAATAAAAGAACAGAAAAAGGCAGCTCAACATGGTATGGAAACATTGCTTTTAAAAAGAGCAACTGGAAAAAGACCTTGACCAAAATGGGAAATGGTAAAGACAAATGAGTTTATAAGGCTAAGAGACTTCAAAGTGAGTTGGGAGTTCATTCCAGAGGCTATGCTTATGCATGTCTCAGCAGAATCTCACTGGCTGCCAAAATAATTACTACCTCAAATAGTGGGGCTCCTGAGAGCTCTGGAAACATCCAGACACTATAGTCAGGGTAGATAGCTCAGGAATTTGATGCCTTGCTAGTGGACCCTACTTTGGAATTTATGCTCCCCAGTGTGACAGAGTTGTACCCAGTTGTGTTTTCCCTAAACATGGCTCTTCTCACCCTTCTATTTGAACCTATAATTAGAATTAGGGTTGATGCGTTTATGTCCAAGACACTAAAATCTTTGGGCTGTCCATGTGCCAGCTGGGCCCTGAATCTCAATGGAGTTTGCAACATCTACTGTCCATTTCATTGGACTCACCCAGGACAACTAACAAGGAGATCATGATGTACAACAACCATCCCAAGGAACCAAGAGAGTCTACAACTGCAAGCAAGAGTCCCATCTATCTGCCCCACGGGATCGAAGCCTCCTCTCAATTACATGCCATTATATATCTTGAAAAAACTTACAATAATGTGCAGGAGAAGGTGTAAACTACAATGTAATCTATAATCCACACTTAGTGGCAATGCTCCAAAATGTTTTCATCAATTGTAATGAATGTACCACACTAATGAAGGATGTTGTTAATGTGGAAAAATTTGGAAGTGTAGGGAGCGGGACATATGAGAATCCCCTATATTTTTATGTAACATTTATGTAATCTAAATATCCTGAAATATATATATATATGTATATATATCTTTAAGTACAAAATGCTGAAAGCAAAAACTTTCAACTAAAGATTCTCTTTCTGGCAAAATTACCTTTCAAAAATGAGGGGGAGTTTAAGACATATCCAGAAAATAAAAGCTGAGGGCCTTCATCACCACTGGACTAGCACTAAAAGAAATGCTAAAGAGAGTTGCCGGATAAAATGCAAAGACATTAGAAAATAGATTGAAGCCACTTGAAGAAATAAAGATCTTCAGTGAAGGTGATGACATAGGTAAATATAAGTGCCCTTTCTATTGTAATTAGGGTTTGTAACTCCACTTTTTACTTCCTTTAGCATCTAAAAGGCAGATGCATAAAATGTAATATAAATCAGTGGCTTTGGAATCATAGTGTATAAACATGTAATTTGTGACAAGGACTACGTAAAGGTGGGAGGATGGAGAGGTATAGAAGCACAGTTTGTTTATACTTTAGAAGTTAAGTTGGTATTAAAGTAAACGAGATTGTTAAGGATTTAGGATATTAATATTAAATCCCCTGGTAACTACAAAGAAAATATTGGAGAATATGTAAGCTCATAGAGACAGAAATTAGAGTACAGGCTGCCAGGGTTGGGAGACAGTGGGAATAAGGAGTTATTGAATAATGGGTGTAGAATTTCTTGTTGGCAAGATAAGAAAGTTTTAGTAATGGAGGATGGTAAGGGTACCACAATATTGTGAATGTGATTTAATCCTACTGAATGTTTACATGAGAATGACTGAGATGGGTATGCTTATGTTGTATATATGTTCCCACAATTAACATATAAAAAAGAAAAAGCAAGGAAAGAGATAATGACAATTAAATGCATTTTATCATCCTAAATGGGATCTAGCAAGGGAGAGAGAAGGGCCCAAAGTGAATTTATAGAGATTTATGAAAGATCAGGAATATAGACTGTAAGCTTTATATCAGTGTTAAGTTTCTTGATCTTGATTACTGCACTTAAGGTGATTGCATAACTGAATATCCTGTTCCTAGGAAATGTATGTGGCAGTGTTAAGTGTTCAAGGAGCATGATGTATACAACCTACACTCTAGTGTTCAGAAAATGCATTGATACAGAGATAGATAGTCAGATGCATAGAATGATATGGAAAATGGGGCAGATTTAAAAATTGGTGGATCTGGGTATCTGCAGGGTCAGGGATATGTTCAAAATAAACAAAACTTCCCAACTGAGTTTCCATATCCTGCAAAATTAAACAGCAAAAAAGAAAGCAAAATAAAAACATTTTCAGGTATCCAAAAAGCTATCTAGCATCATTTCAAGCAGACCTACGGTATAAGAACAGATGGAAGTTCTCACAATTAAGTGAAACATTCAATAACAATACACAGTCTACTGGAAGTAGAACAGAGCATGATAAAAGTATAAGTATGTGAGTCGATATAAAAACATATTTCTGTTATATTTATTATGTAATATGCATGTATTCATACACAAATGCATTTTTTCTTTAAAAATTTAATTGTCTGTTAAAACAAAATAATAAGTGTCTTTGGATTTAGAATACATGTAAATATAAAACAAACATAAGAATACATATGATGGTAGAGCATAAATAGAAATAAAATGTTGTAATTATTATATTGTGAAGTAGAATAATATAATAAAAAGTTAAACCATAAAATAACAGATCATGTTGTAATCTATCAAAGAATACTAAAATAGATAATAGAGAAGATAAGAAGATAAAATAAAATACAAAAACTAAAATATATGCAGTTATCCAAAGCAAGATAGGAAAAGAGGAGAGGGAAAAAGAACAGATGAAGCATAGAAAGAACAAATAGCAGATTGGTAAATGTAACCACAGCCATCTCAATAGCTATTAGTAAATGTAAATGGAGATTGCCAGACAGGATGAAAAAGCAACACCATTCTGTATATTGTTTATAACAAACACAATTTAAATATGAAAGCACAAGAGGTTGAAAGTAAGAGAATGGGGAAAATCTCACTAAGCATAAGAAAAAATAGGAATAAAATCTGGGATTATGGAAAAGTAGATACGTGAGTGTGAAGTTACTGAATTTATATATTCTGATGATATAAGCAGAATTTGAAATGCAAAGAAAGCTAAAAAAGAAATTTGTGAATTGGCGATTGAAACAATACAAGCAAAAAAAAAGTGGAATTTTAGAATTTGCATTGTACAATAATATAGTCAATATAAAAATTTGTATTTCTTTTATTTTAATTCAAAGTTGATTAAAACCAGAAACTGCATGGTATTTTTCACATATGCATGCAAAATATACTCCCACAGCTTTTACTGCTTTCATTTGGCTGTTGAGTGTAATTCATAAAAATGATCTCATATTTCTGCCCAAAACTGTACCTGGCTTACCATAGGTGTTTTATAAACACTTATATTTTTAATGACATTTGAATTCTTATTCTCATGACTTTTTTTTGAAATATCATTCAATATCTCCCCTGGATACTGTATCATGCCTTATTAAATTTATATGTGTATGTCAATACATATATATGCATGTTTTTCTAGTAATTAAATTAAAATGCCATTAAAACAAATTGATAAAAGGATTTAATGGCTCTAAATTTAAGTCAATAAATGCCAAATATGATCTTTTCCATGTTAAAAATAAACTTAAGAACATACATGGAATATTATAAGATAATTGTTGAATGTTTTTTAAACTTCTTTTTGATAGTTTCCCAGTAATACAATTTTAGACATATTGAAAATTATTTTTGTTCTTCATTTGCCAGCTGTTATTCTTTATGTTTAAACTGTTGGATGAGAAAAGATAATATTTGTATATGCCCCCAAACTGGATTATTTCTATACCTTGCTAATTTTTTAAAAAAAAAATTGCAATTAAACATAAAAAAAGAAAATAAAAACAGAAATATAACCTGGATGACTAGGGAGATGAAATGTTTAGTGCTGTTTCCTAAAGTTTGTTTTCCAAAACAGTCCAGACAGTTCATAATTATTTCATTAGGGCATTGGGATGTTCACATTTGTTTGTCATAAAGAATTATATCAGGGGACAGTGATTTAATTAATATCATGAGTATGATCTCTCAGCAATATTTTTTAGTACAGAATGTTTTGCAAAGCAGTGTTTACCACAATGCATACCAACAAAATTTCAAAATTCGTTAGCAACTCAGTTACTCTCAAGAATATTTCTAGGAAAAACATCGGCCAATAGATTTTTCTTTTTTTTCCATTTCCTGAGATTGAACCCCAGACCTCATATGTGTAAAGCCAGTGCTCAACCACTGAGCTACATCAGCTCCCCTGAGTTGTTTTTGTTTTGTTTTGTTTTGTTTGTTTGTTTGTTTGTTTGTTTGTTTTTAGGAGGCACCTGGGACGAACCCAAGACCTCCCATATGGGAAGCAGGTGCTCAGCCACTTGAGCCTCATGTAGTCCCCAGATTTTTTTAAATAATAACTTTAGTTTTTATTTTTTAAAAGATACTTAGATTACATAAATGTTACACAAAAATTGTAGGGATTCCCATATGCCCCACCTTCCACTCCTCCCAGAACCTCCCACATAAACACCCTTCATTAGTGTGGCACATCACCTGCAATAGATATACACATCTTGGGGCTTTGCCACTAAGCATGGACCATAGTTCACATTGTAGACCACACCCTCTCCCACATAGTTCTGCATGTTATGTAATGATATAAAATGGCCTATATCTGTCATTGCAATGTCACTCAGGATAATTCCCAAGTCCCAAAAAAGGCCCTGTATTACAACTGCTTTTCCCTCTCCCTGCCCCTGAAGCATCCGGTGACCACTGGCTCCACATTAATGTTGTAATTACTTCCATTGTGTGAATTACAATGTGTCAGAATACCAGTAAGTCCACTCTAGTCCATAGCACTTCCCCCAAACCTGAGGAGTCTGAGATGGTGATGTCCACTCCATCTCCAAATGAGAGAGGGCTTATATCTTATGGATAAGATGGATTATCATGCCTGCAGCTGCAGACTCTCTCCATTCCCCAGGATGGCTGTTGTCCTTGATAATCTCCCCACCAGGTGTCTAGGGTGAGTCCATTGAGCTGTAGAGTAGGAGTTGCAGCTCCACCGAAATTCTGGGCCCAGCTGGCACATGGACAGGTCAAAGACTATGGTCTCTGGAAGTATACCAACAAACTCTGGCAACACATATAGGTTTAACTAGAAGTGACAGATGGACCATGTGCAGGGAAGACATATTGGGGTCCAACTCTGTCACTCCCAGGAGCAAGGATTCCAAAGTAGGGCCCATTGATAAGGTGCAAAACTCTGGGGCTATCCACCCTGATATAGGACCTTGGTGTCTCCAGGGCCCTCAGGAGCCCCTCTGTTTGGGGTGTATCCACGTTGGAAGCCTATGAGGTTCTATTGAGATGTGCATAAGCGTTACCTCTGGGATGACCTCCCGACTCACCTTGAAGTCTTATAGGCATATAAGCTCATTTGTCTTTACTTTCCCCTCTTTTATTCGAGGTCTTTTCCCAGTTATATTGCCAGTTGGCACTTGTTAGTAATCCCTTGTTGCCAGGGAGGCTCATCCCAGGGGTTCATGTCCCATGCTGCGAGGAGGGTAATGCATTCACATGCTGAGTTTGGCTTAGAGAGAGGCCACATTTGAGCAACAAGGAAACTCTCTGGAGGCAACCCTTAGGCACCCCATAACAATAGGCTTAGTTTCAATTTCAAGAGCCAAGACTCATAAAGCTAGTCATCAATAACAAGAGCTCAAAAGTGGATCATCCTCCTTTGCCAGACACTGCCCTGCACTTGGGGGACTGTTGCTGCTCCCTTGGAGAATATGGCAGAGCTGTCCAGGATGGGAATTCAGTATTCTCTCATTTATTGAGTGGTTCTCCACCCCCTGTGACTATGCCCAGTGAGCATTTGAACAATTTTATATACCTTTAATGTATGTTCGGGTGAACTTCCTCCCATGCACCCCCCATCCCTGACACCCCCACCAACGATTCTCTCCCACCCCAGTTGTAACCCTTCTGTGATCCAAAGCTTCGTTAAAAAGGAAGCCAATACAATAGCCAAATACAATTAATAAGAAAATGAAGTAATAAAGATATTTAAATGTAAGAGAAAAATTCATGAAAACTTAAAAAAAAAAAAACCTAAAAGTAAAATAAAATTAAAGGACTGGGTTATTCAAAAAATGAGAAAAATTTTTTTTTTAATTTTAAATTTATTTTTTGACATTTATCACTATCTCACTAGCACTATCTCGTGTCCAGTCTGTACCATGGCACCTTCCGCCTCTCACTCCCCACTGTCTCACTATTTTCAGTTACTTTTCAAAGAAGTTTTAGTTCACAGCAAAGTCACACACCGAGTACAAGACATTCTCATATACCCAACTTCCTCCCCCTTTCCTCACTCCATATTAAAACCTTTATGTATGTGGATGGTAGCATAGTTATAACGGATATACAGATAGTGAAACATAGCTACTAAACATTGTCATTGGTTTACAGTATGGTTTACATTTTGGATCATACACTTTTATAAATTTTGATGATATTTACTGTATCCTGTGTCCATCACTGTAAGGTAATGAAAACCATTTCCAATGACCACTAAATACCTCCTGTTTGATCTATTCTGTTCCTCCCTCCCCATTTCCCTTGGTTCATGAGGACCCCCTGGCTTGACTCTTTGGATGACAAGATTCATGGGTGATGGCTCACAACTTTCACTTTTCTTTCTCTTTCCTGTACAACTATCTTTCAGACAATAGTTCTCAGAGACTGCTCAATTTCCTTAATTCATATCAGTGAGGTCATGTACTGTTCATCCTTCTTTGCCTGGCTTGCTTCACTCAACATAAGGTCTTCCAGATTCATCCATGTTATCCCTTGTGTTAACATTTTATTCCTTCTTACAGTTGAGTAATATTCCATTGTATGTATGTACCACATTTTGTTTATCCATTCATCTGTTGCTGGGCACCTGGGTTGATTTCAACTTTTGGCAATAGTGAACAATGCCACTATGAACATTGGTGTGCATATATCTCTACATGTCTTTGCTTTCAGTTCTTCTAGATATATACCCAGCAGGAGAATTGCTGGATCATATGGAAGTTCTATAGTTAGTTTTTTGAGGAACTGCCAAACTGTCCTCCACAGTGGCTGGACCATTCCACAATCCCACCAGCAGTGGATGAGGGTTCCCATTCCTCCACATCCTCTCCAACACTTATAGTCTACTGTTTTTTAAATAGCCACCATTCTAATGGGTGTAAGACGGTATTTCATTGTAGTTTTGATTTGCATTTCTCTAATAGCTAGCAACGCCGAGCACTTTTTCATGTGCTTTTTAGCCATTTGTATTTCTTCCTTGGAGAAGTGTCTTTTCAGGTCACTTGCCCATTTTTTAAATGGGTTGTTAGACTTTTTACTTTCAATATACATGATTTCTTTATATATGCAGGATATTAGGCTCCTATCAGATATATGGATGCCAAATATTTTCTCCCATTGGGTAGGCTGCCTTTTTATTTTCTTAATAATGTCCTTTGAGGTGCAAAAGTTATAAATTTTGAGGAGATCCCATTTATCTATTTTTTCTTGTGCTGCTTGTGCTTTGGATGTGAAGTTCATGAAACCATTTCCTATTACAAGGTCCTGTAGATGCTTCCTTACATTATCTTTCAGGTCTTTATGGTCTTGGCTCTTGTATTTAGATCTTTGATCCATCTTGAGTTGATTTTCGTATAAGGTGTGAGATGGTGTACCTCTCTCATTCTTTTATATATGGATATCCAGTTCTCCATGCACCACATGTTGAAGTGGCCATTCTCTCCCAATTGAGTGGGCTTGGTTGCCTTGTCAAATAAGAGATGACTGTATATACAATGATTTGGTTCCATTGGTCAATGTGTCTATCCTAGTTCCAATACCATTCAGTTTTCACCACTGTAGCTTTGTAGTATGTTTTAAAGTCAGGTAGTGTGATACCTCCATCTTCATTTTTCTTTTTCAATATCTCTTTGTGAATTTGTGGCATCTTACCCCTCCAATTAAATTTTGTAGTTAATTTTTCCAAGTCCTTAAAAAATACAGTGTTGATTTTTATTGGGATTGCATTAAATCTGTAGGTTAGTTTTGGTAGGATAGACATCTTGATGATGTTTAGTCTTCCTTTCCATGAACAGGGAATATTATTCCATTTATTTAAGTCTTCTTTGATTTCTTTAACAGTGTTGTATAGTTTTCTGTATATAAGTCCTTTACATCTTTAGTTACATTTATACCTAGGTATTTGATTCTTTTAGTTACTATTGTAAATGGTATTTTTTTCTTGATTTCCTCCTC
This sequence comes from Tolypeutes matacus, assembly GCA_026826555.1. Lineage (NCBI taxonomy): Eukaryota > Metazoa > Chordata > Mammalia > Cingulata > Chlamyphoridae > Tolypeutes > Tolypeutes matacus. Next base: position 5,182,639 of record JAKSZT010053946.1, on the reverse strand, counting down.
AGATTGCTCGTTATTGGTGTACAGAAATGGTACTGATTTGGAGCATTTATCTTACAGCCTGCTACATTACTGAACTCCTTTGTAAGTTTTAGAAGCTTTGTTGTAGATTTCTCAGGGCTTTCTATATATAGGATCATGTCATCTGTAAATAATGAACTTTTTACTTCTTCTCTTCCAATTTGGATGCCTTTTATACCTTTTTCTTTCCTCATGGCTCAAGCAAGAACTTTTAAGATAATGTTAAAAGGAGTGGTGATAGTGGGCATCCCTGTCTTGTTCCCAATCTCAGAGGGAAGTCTTTAAGGATTTCACCATTGAAGATGATGTTAGCTTTGGGTTTTTCATATATACCCTTTATCATATTCAGAAAGTTTCCTTCTATTCCTATATTTTGCAGTGTTTTTATCAGGGAAGAGTGCTGTATTTTGTCGAATGCTTTTTCTGCATCTATAGAGATGATCATGTGATTTTTTTCTTTCAATCTGTTTATGTGGTGTATTACATTGATTGATTTTCTTATATTGAACCATCCTTGCATACCCGGGATGAATCCCACTTGGTCATGCTGTATAATTCTTTTGATATGTTGTTTAATGCAATTAGCAAGTATTGTGTTGAGGATTTTAGCATCTAGGTTCATTAGAGAAATTGGTCTGTAATTTTCCTTTCTTGTGGTATCTTTGTTTGGGTTTGGTATTAGGGTAATGTTGGCATCATAGAAAGAGTTAGGCAATATTCCTTCTATTTCAATTTTTTGGAAGAGCTTAAGAAAAATTGGCGTTAGCTCTTTCCGGAATGTTTGGTAGAATTCAGCTGTGAAGCCATCTGGTCCTGGGCTCTTCTTAGTTGAGAGGTTTTTGAAGACTGAATCTATATCTTTGCTAGTAATTGGACTGTTGAGTTCCTCAATTTCTTCTTTCGTCAATTAGGCTGTTTGTGAATTTTTAGGAATTTGTCCATTTCCTCTGAATTATCATTCTTGTTGGTATATAAATTTTCAAAGTAGCCTCTTATGATACTATTTATTTTAGTAGGGTTAGTAGTAATATCCCCTTCTTCATTCCTTATTTTGTGTATTTGCATCTGCTCTTTTTTTTCTTTGTTAGTCTGGCTAAGGGTTTGTCAATTTTATTGATCTTCTCAAAGAGCCAGCTTTGGTTTTGTTTATTTTTTCTCATGCTTTCTTATTTTCTATTTCATTTAGTTGTGCTCTAATCTTTGTTATTTTTTTCTTTTATGTCCTATGGGGTTAGTTTGATGTTGTTTTTCCAGTTCTTCCAGGTGTGCAGTTAGATCTTCAATTTTAGCTCTTTCTTCTTTTTTAATGTATGCATTTATGGCTGTGAATTTCCCTCTCAGTAAAGCTTTGGCTACATCCCATAGGTTTTGATATGTTGTGTTGTCATTTTCATTTGATTCGAGTCAGTTACTGATTTCTTTTGAGATTTCCTCCTTGACCCACTGTTTGTTTAAGAGTGTGTTGTTTAGCTTCCATATCTTTGTGCCTAATCTGGTTCTCTGGCCCTTAGTGATTTCCAATTTCATTCCATTGTGGTCAGAGAAATTAGTTTATGTAATGTCAATCTTTCTGAATTCATTAAGAGTTGTTCTGTCTTCTAGCATGTGTCTATCTTGGAGTATGATCCATGTGCACTTGAGAAGAATGTATATTCCTCTGTATTTGGTTGTAGCATTGTGTATATGTCTATTAGGTCCAGGTCCTCTACTGTATTATTAAGAGTCTTTGTTTCTTTATTGATTCTCTGTGTAGATGTTCTATCTAATAGTGATAATGTTTTTTTAAAGTCCCCCACTATAAGTGTAGAGGCATTTATTTCTCCACTTATTTTTTCCAGAGTTTGCCTCATTTATTTTGAGGCACCCTGATTAGGTGCATAAATATTTATGATTGTTCTCTCTTCTTGGACGATTACCCCTTTTACTAATATATCATGTCCATCTTTGTCTCTTAAAATACTTTTACATATAAAGTCTATTTTGACTGATATTAGGATAGCTATTCCTGCCCTTTTTTTTGCTTATTGTTTGATTGTAAAATTGTTTTCCAGCCATTCACTTTTAGTCTCCAAGAATCCCTGTGTCTAAGGTGGGTTTCTTGTAGACAACATATAGATGTGTCATATTTCCTTATTCATTCTGCCAATCTGTGTCTCTTGACTGGTGAGTTTAATCCATTAATAGTCAGTGTTATTACTGTCAATGAATTTCTTACATCAGCCATATTTTCTTTGGGTTTATGCTGTCATATGTTGCTTTTATTTCTCTTTTTATCTTTTTAGTTGTTCTTACACTCTCCTCCAACTCTCTCTCTCCTGTTTTTTCCTTTCAACCTGTAGAACTTCCTTTATTATTTCTTCAAGTGCTGGTTTCTTATTGAGATACTCTCTTAATTTCTGTTTATCTGTGAATATTTTGAACTCTCCATCATTTTTGAATGCCAGCTTTGCTGGATAGAGAATTTGTGGCTGGAAGTTTTTTTTTTTTTTTTTCTTTTAGTATCTTGACTATGTCATACCACTGTCTTCTTGCCTCCATGGTTTCAGATGAGAAATCGGCACTTAATCTTATTGTGCTTCCCTTGTATGTGATGGTTTTATTTTCTCTTGCTGTCTTGAGTATTTTCTCTTTGTCTTGAGTATTGGACATTTTGATAATTATATGTCTTGGAGTATGCCTGTTGGGATTTATACTATTTGGGGTGTGCTGTGCTTCCTGGACTTGTACATCCATCTCCCTCAATAGGGTTGGGAAGTTTTCAGCCATTATTTCCTTCAACACTCTTTCTGTTCCCTTTCCCTTCTCTTCACCTTCTGGGATGCCTATAATGTGTATTTTTGTGTGTTTTGTGTTTTCAGTTATATCCCTAAGTCCCTGGTGGATTTTTTCTATCTTTTTATCTGTTGTTCTACCATTTGTTTCATTTCAGATACTGTCTTCCACATCACTAATTCTTTCTTCTGCCTGTTCAAATCTGCTGTTATGTGAATCCAGTGTCTTTTTGATTTCTTGGATTGTGCCATTCATCACCATCATATCTGTTATCTTTTTATGTATTTTTACAAATTCTTCAGTATGTTCTCTCAGTGTCTTCATAATATCCTTAATCTCTTCCTTAACTTCATTAAGTTGGTCTATGATATTTCTTTGAGCAGCTTTGATTAGTTGTTCAATGTTATGCATCTCTTCCTGGTTTGTAGTTTGATCAGAATTCATCAATAATATCAAACTGCTATGCATGATTAGGCATATGGTCTTATCTTTTTCCTTTTCCTACTTGATTCTTCCCTAGATCATACAACTCAACAATGAAATGACAAGCAACCCAATTAAAAATGGACAAGAGACTTGAAAAGACATTTTTTTAAAGAAGAAATGCAAATGGTTAAATAGCACATGAAAAGAAATGCTCAACATCACTAGCAAATAAGGAAATGCAGATAAAAACTACAATGAGATATCATTTCACACAGTATACAATGGCCATTATTATAAAAAACAACAACATCAGAAAACTACAAGTTCTGGAGAAAATGTAGAGAAATAAGAACACTCCTTCACTGTTGGTGGGGATGTAGAATGGTGCAACCTCTGGGGAAGACAGTTTGGCAGTACCTCAAGAAGCTGTATATAGAACTGCCATATGATCCAACAATCCCATTTATATTCGGGAATACATTCAAAAGAACTAAAAAGAAGTACCCAAACTGATATTTGCACACTGATTTTCACACTAGCATTATTCACAATTGCTAAAATATGGAAACAAAACAAGTGTCCATCAACTGATGAATGGATAAACAAAATGTTGTATATACATACAATGAAATACTATTCATCTGTAAGAAGAAATTAAGTCGGGATGCATATGACAACATGAAAGAGCCTTGAGGACATTATGTTGAGTGAAATAAGCCAGATACAAAAGGACACATATTGTATGGTGTCACTAATATGACCTAAATACGATGAGTATTCATGGAGACAAACTCTAGAACATAGGTTACTAGAAGACAGAATGTGGGTTGAAAATGATCCTGATGCTTAATTTATGTAGAATTTTCAATAAGTTTTATTGTAGAAGTGTAGCAATTAATAGAGTTGATGGTAACACATTATAGTGAGTATAACTATACTACTGATTTATAAATGTGATTGTGGTTTAAAGGCATAGTCTAGAGACGTAAATGTCAATTGAAAGAAAGCTAGAACATAATGTACAGACAGTGTTACATAGTGATTTCAGTGGCAGATTGTGGTTAATAGTATAAATATAAGAATGTTCTTCTTTCACAGTGTTAAGAATATGATTGTACATAGGAAAATCATAACAATATAATTTATAGATGATAGTTAACAGTAATATTGTAAGATTTTTATAGCAATGGCAAAGAAGATATTATAAAAATTCTAAGGGACAATAGGGGTATAAGGTTCTTCCTTCTGGTATAATGAAAATGTTCTAAAATTGACTGAGGTGATGACAGCACAACTCTGGGATGAAAATAAGAGCCTCTGAGTATACCCTTTGAATGGGTTCTATAAAGCATGGGACTATATAACACAGTGAGCCCTGTGGTAAAAGATGGATTCTGGTTAACAGAATAAATATGAGAACATTATATCATGAACTACAACAAATATATTATACTTAATAATATAGTGTGTTAATAATCAGGTAGATTGGGGAAAATTCCCAAAGATATGGGCTAATACTTACTAGTAATTTTTTAATGATGCTCTTTCAGAATTTGTAACAAATGTTTCACAACAATGCAAGTTGTTGTTGGTGGCGTGATGTATGGGAGCCTTGTATGATGTCAAGAACATCTGTTTTGTAAGTTCACAACTGTTACTGTATACTTGTATACTTATTGTTTATGTATGTTCATGTATGACTAATACACTTCAATATTTTTTTAAATGAAAAACCTTCTCTTACCCAAGAACAGTGGTGTGCATGGCCAATCACTGTTCACAGCTTTTGATTTGTGAATTTGGAACCCTGGGTCCTGGCTCTTAGGGCAGCTACTATTTCAACTTGCCCTGGACAAAGGTGTTAGTAGCCATTGTTTTAACCCACACCGGACAGGGGCAGAGGTGGTGAAAATTTAATGACACAGGGATTCATCAGGGCAGCTGGGATATTTAGCTGAAGGGCTGAATTTGCTGGGCAGACCAGGAAATTTCAGTCTTTGGGGCCATCAGGGAAGTTTTTAATGACTTTCCTGAACCCCTCCTTAAGACACTTTGGAGCCTGTCTGCTCCACCTAGGTCCCTGGCCCTGTGTTAGCCGATAAAAGACTTAATTGAGAAAGTCCTCCCTGGTGTGGCCCTCCTCCCCAGAATTTGCCATCTAAGCAAAAGCAGCATGAGACAAGAAAGGGGGTGTAAAAAATTAGAGGGGCGGGCAGACTGGGACAAAGACCTGCCAGCTTCAAATATCATGAGAGGGAGGTTTGTCTCCTGGGAAACTGAAGGGACAACCAAACTCCTGTAAACAGGAGAACTCCAAAACAACCACCAAGCAAAATCCCAGGACAAGACAGAAGCCTAGAAAGACAGGAAAAACCCTGCACAGTGCATTTGCCTTGGGCAGACCTTCCTGAAAGGAGGGCTGAAGTTCAAGAAATCTCTGGCTTATAACCAGCTGGTTACAAAACCAAGAAACAGGCATCCAAGGGAGTAAATCCCAGAGTAAACATTTCAAAATATTAAATTGTACAGTGTGCAACAAAACAATACATGATAAACAAAGAAAAAAAAATGATGGCCCTTCCAAAGTAAGAGGATTGTGGATATACCAAAGAAATTCTTTAAAAATATGATCCTAAAAATGCTTAAGGAGATGAAAGAAAGTACAGAGGAAGAACTATAGCACATCAGGAAAACAATGAATGAACAACATGAGAGTCTAAGTAAAGAGATAGAAAATTTTAAATGAAACAAACTTGACCTTCTGCAGTTGAAGACCACAATAACTGAAATGAAAAATGCCCAGAAAGGATTCAAGAACAGAATAGAGCTGGCAGAAGAAAGAACCAATGAACCTGATGATAAGATACTGGAAACAACTCAAGTTGAGGAGTGACAAGTATATGTTATCAGGGTCCCAGAAGGAGAAAGAAGAAAGAATGAGGAAGAAAGAAGAGTAAAAGAAATAATGACAGAGAACTTCCCAAACTTAGCAAAAAATGTGAATATGCACATTCAAGAAGCTCAGAGAACACTAAACAATATAAACATGAAGAAAAATAAATCCCACCATATATTAATTACACTATCAAATGCAAAGCACAAGAGCTGAACGAGAAAGCAACCTGTTACCTAAAAGAGAGTCCCAGTAAAATTGAGTGCTGATTTCTCATCAGAAACCTTGGAGGCAAGAAGGCTGTGGGTTGAAATACTTAAAGTGCTGAAGGAAAACTGCTAGCTGCTAATTTTATATGCAATGAGACTCGCTTTCATAAATGAGGGAGAGATAAGACATTCTCAGATGAACAAAAGCTGAGGGAGTACATCATAAGCAATGCTAAAGGGAGTTCTTCAGACTTATATGAAAGGGCACTCACTATACAGCAGCTTAAAGCAGCATAAAGAAAAAAAACGTGCAATAAAGGTAATAATTTGCATAATTATCAATGCCAGGATTATTGTATTATATTGTTCACTTCTTATTTCCTACACATACTAAAATGCAAATAATAACAAGTAAAAATATATCTATGTTTTTGAACATATGATATAAAAAGATATAAATGGTAATAAGTAAAAAAATTGGGGGGAGACAGACGGATATTGGAAAACTATGTTTGCATGTTATTTATGTTCAGTTGGTATCAAACCAGATATAATTGGTATCTATTTATGAGGTTAAATTTTAATCCCATGGTAACCATAAGGAAAGCAGATGAAAAATATATCCAGATGAAAAGAAGGCACTCAATATTGTACAAAACAATAAAGTGAATAAATAAAAAGGTAAGCTTTAATGAAAGTAAGGAATGAAAAAGATATGACTTACAAAGTCTAAATAGCAAAATAGCAGAAGAAAGACCTGTATTATTAGTAGTGACATTAAATGTATACAGATTAAACTTTCCAGTCAAAGGTAGAGATTGGCAGAATGAATGAAAAACATAAACCAACTATATGCTGTCTGCAAGAGACTCACCTTAAAGTCAAAGATACAAGTAAGTTGACTGTGAAAGGATGAAAAATATATACCATGCAAATAGTAACTAAAGGAGAGCTCAGGTGGTATACTAATATTGGATAAAATAGACTTTAAGTCAAAAACAATTATGAGGGACAAAGATGATCATTACACAAGATAAAGGGGCATTTCAACAGGAAGATGTAACAATTATAAATATATATATATATACCTCACTTAGTTTGCCAAAGGCTGCCAATGCAAAGTACCAGAAATGGGTCAGTTTTTATTATGGGGATTTTATTTGAGGTAAAATCTTTCAGTCTGAGGCTGTGAAATGTCCAAATAAGGCACCATCAGAGATGCTTTCTCACCAAAGCCAGCTCCTGGTAATCCTGGTATCCAGCCACATGGCAAAGATAGCTGACAATCTCTGCTGAGGTTTCTGCCTTCACTTATGGAATTTACCACCTCCCGAAGCTCAGCTGTAGGCAGGCATTTGGCTTGTCTCCTTCTCCCTCAGTCTCTTGGAGCTTCTCTGCCTTTCTGCAGCTGTGAATGAACCTGGAGTCTTTTCTCTCACATGGCTGGATCAAATATGTCAGAACTCCCTTTTGCTGTGTATGTCCGTCCGTTTGTCTCTATCTGTGTCTCTGTTTATGTCAGATCCAGCAAGAGGGTGAAGATTCAACCCGAGTCACACCTCACTGACATCTAATCAAAAGGCTCTCACACCCACAGGGATAGATTTAAGAACATAAACTTTTTGGGATTCATAAAATAATTTCAAACTGTCATAGCACCTAACAAAAGAGCACCAAAATACATGAAGAAAATCTGACAGATTTACAGGATGAAATTGATATTTCTATATTAATAATAGGAGATTTTACACAACACCTCAATAACGGATAGACCATCTAGTCTGAATATCAGTATGGAAGTACAGGACTTGAATGATTCAATAAACCAACAAGACCTAACACACATATATGGAATACTGCACCCAACAAAAACAAAATTCACATTTTTCTCAAGTGCACATGGGTCACTCTCCAACATAGACTATATCTTGCATCACAAAACAAGTCGAAATAAATTAAAAAGTATTGAAATCATACCATTTATACTCTCTGACAACAACAGAATAAAGATAGAAATCAATAATAGAGGAAGAAAGGGAATAATCACAAATATGGGGAAATTAAACTCATACTATTAAACATCCAATGGATTAAAGAAGAAATCAGAAGTGAGATTGGGAAATATCTTGGATGAATGAAAATGAATCTACAACTGGACTGCAATTAAGACAGCACTGTAAAGGAAATTTATAGCTCTAAATGCTTGAATTAAAAAGAAGAATGACTTAAAAAACAAAACAATAGAGAGAATTTAAAAAAAAAACAAAAGATCAACAAAATTGACAAACCTTTAGCTAGAATAACAATGGAAAATAGAGAGTGGATACAATACAAAAGTTAGAAATAAAAAGGGTGATATTACTACTGACCCCACTGAAATAAAAAAGGACTATACATGGATACTATGTATAATTGTATGTCATTAAATTGGATAGCCTAGATGAAATGGACAAATTCTTAGAAAGAGATAAACTACCTAAATTGACTCAAGAAGAAATAGAAGATCTCAACAAACCATAAACTAGAAAAGAGATTCAGTCATTAACCAAAAATCTCTCAATAAAGAAAAAGCCCTGAACCAGGTGACTTCACAGGGGACTTCTACCAAACATTCCAAGAAGAATTAACTCCAGTTCTGTACAAACACTTCCAAAAAAATTGAAGAGTAGGGAACACTAGCTGACTCATTCCATGGGGCCAACATAACCTTCCTACCAAAACCATATAAAGATACCACAAGAAAAGAAAACTACAGGCCAATATCTCATATGAATATAGATGCAAAAAACCTCAACCAATTCTAGCAAACCCAATCCAACAGCATATTAAAACAATTATTACACCATGATCTAGTAGGACTTTTTCCCAGTATGCAAGGTTGGTTCAATCTAAGAAAATTAATTAATGAAATGTGCCACATTAACAGAATGATGGAAAAAAAGAGAAAAATACCAACACATGAACATCTCAATCAATGCAGATATGGCCTTTGAAAAAAATACACAACCACTTCTTAATAAAAACACTTAGTGCAAGAGGAATAGAAGGAAACTTCATCATCATGATAAAGGGCATGTATGAAAAGCCCACAGCTACCAACTTAGTTAATGGTGAAAGAATGAAAGCTTTCTTTCTAAAATCAGGAACAAGATAAGGATGCCAACTGTTGCCATTGTTATTCAACATTGTACTGGAAGTTCTTGCCAGACCTATTAGGCAAGGAAAAGAAGTAAAAGGCATCCAAATTGGATAGGAAGAAGTAAAACATTCCCTATTCGCAGAAGATATGCTCCTATATAGAGAAAAATCTGAAAAAATCCACAACAAGCCTACTAAAGCTAGTAAATGAATTCAGCAAACTGGCATGGTAGAAGATCCACACCCCAAAATAAGTAGGGTTTCTATACATGAACAATGAACAATCAGAACAGGAATTCCAGAAAAAAATCCATTTACAAGAATATCTAAAGGAATCAAATATCTAAAAGTAATTCTAAACAAAGATTTAAAGGACTTTACATGGAAAAATACAAATTATTATTTTTTTTTTTTTAAAGATTTTATTTATTTATTCATTTCTCCCCCCCTTGCTGCCTGTGCTCGCTGGGTCAGCCAACCACGCCGTGCCGGCGGGCCCGCCCTCACCAGGAGGCCCCGGGAACCGAACCCGGGGCCTCCCATATGGTAAACGGGAGCCCCACTGATTGAGCCACAGCCGCTTCCCAAAATACAAATTATTGATAAAAAAAATAAAGAACACCTAAATAAATGGAAAGATATTCCATGTCATGAATTGAAAGACTAAACATCATTAAGATGTCAACAGTACCCAAAGCAATTTTTGGATTCAATTCAATCCCAATAACAATTCAACAACATTTCTTTGTAGAAATAGAAGAGTCAATCATCAAATTTATATGGAAAGGTAAAGGACAACATTTCTTTGTAGAAATAGAAGAGTCAATCATCAAATTTATATGGAAAGGTAAAGGGCCCCAAATAGCTAAAACCATCTTGTAAAAGAGGAATGAAGTTGGAGGACTCACACTTCCTGATCTCAAAAATTATTAAACAAAACAGCACAGTACTGACACAAAGACAAATGTATAGACCAATGGAACAGAATTGAGAGCTCAGAAATCAACCTTCACATTTAGGTTGCCAAATGATATTTGACAAGGTTGCAAAGACTCCTCAGTTAGGAAAGGATAGTTTCTTCCATAATGGTGCTGGGAAAACTGGATCTCCATTTGCACAAAAAAAAAAAAAAAAGAAAGAAAGAAAGAAAGGACACTTACCTGACACCATACACAAAAATCAAATCTAAATGGATCAAAGGACTAAATCTAAGAGTTGGAACTATCAAACTCTTAGAAGATGACATAGAGGAGCATTTTCAAGATCACGTGTATAGACAATGGTTTCTTAGACTTTATACCCAAAGCACAAACAACAAAAGAAAAAAGTAGATAAATGGGACCTCATCCAAATTAAAAAAAAAAATGCTCTTCAAAGGATTGTATCATGAAAGTAAAAAGACAACCTACACAGTGGTAGAAAATATTTTGAAACCACATAACTGTTAAAAGATTAATATCATGTATAGATAATGAAATTCTTCAACTTAACAACAAAAAGACAACCCAATTTTAAAAAATGGGAAAAAGACTTGAACAGATATCTCTCCAAAGAAGTTATATAAATGGCCAGAAAGCACATGCTCGACATCATTAACCATCAGAGAAATGCAAATCAAAACCACAATGAGATACCATTTCACACCCGTAATGGCTGCTATTTAAACAACAAAAATAAGTGATGGAAAAGATACATAGGAACACTCATTCTTTGCCAGTGGCAATGTAAAATGGTGAAGTGACTGTGGAAGACAAATTGGTGGTTCCTCAGAAAGCTAAGTATAGAACTACCACATGATTCAGCAATCCCACTACTGGGTATATACTCAAAAAACTTGAAAGTAGGGACTTGAACAGATATTGGTACACTTATTTTCATAATGGCATTATTCACAACTGCCAAAAGATGGAGGCACCCAAGTGTCCATTAATTGAGGAATGGATAAATAAAATGTGGCATATATACACAAAGGATATCATTCAGCCATAAAATGGAGTGAAATCCTGACACGTGACAATATGGATGAACCTTGAGGACATCATGCAGAGTGCAATAAGCCAGACATAAAAGGACAAATATTGCATGATGTCACTGATTTGCAAAAATTAGAGTAAGAAAACTCATAAAGTCAGAATCTAGAATAAAAGTTGCCAGGGTGGAGATAGGGAATGGGAAGTTAAGTCTTAAAATATACAGGGCTCCTATTTTGAAGAATGGCAATGTTTTAGTCATGGATGATGGTGATGGTAGTACAACATTGTGAATGCAGTTAACAGCACTGAAATATCTAAAAATGATTAGAAAGGGAAATGTTAGATTGTATATATGGCAACAGAATAAATATAAAATATCCATAGAACTATGCTCCTCAAACAGTGAATCCTAAGTTAAACCATAGACTTTATAGTACAATGATAAACATGTGCTATCATGAATTGTAACAAATGTTCCACAACAATGCAAGGTGTTCATGGTGGTTTGGTAATTAGAATCCATTATTTTATGCATGATTGCTCTGAACCCAAATTTTCTTTAATAAAGAAAAAAAAAAGAAAGACCAAAAAACCAATTGCCCTTAAATGTAAAGTTTTATTTCTGGATTCTCAATTCTGTACTACTGTTTTATGTGTGCATCTTTATCCTGCATATCTTTTAATAAGGAAAATAAATATCTGCTTAACAATGACAACGTCTAAAGTTTCTTTAGAAATTTCTACTTTTTAAATTTCCCTGTATTTAAATCCTTATTTTTCCTCCTATAAAATCATCTCCTTTTATTTTGATATCATTGTTTTTTTTATTAGTTTGTTTTCTTAGCATTCCACTTCACATTTGGTTACTCCATTAGTATTCTTAATCATGTAATCTTTATCATGTAATCTTCCAAAGTTATGTGGCCCTTATAATTTTTTAAAAATTAAACTCAATATATATTCTGCAAACCCTTTCTATATTAGTTCAACCTAGCATAAGCTCACTATTCTTTAAGGATTATGACATTTAATGTTGTCAATTTTTTTCCCCTGTGTTTTACCTGTATATTATCAAATAAATTTTAAAATATATTAATTATGTATTTTTAGAATCATATATTTAGAAACAATTCATTATACAGAGTGAACAATTTTGAATTTTAAGTATGATTTTGGAGGCAGCTTTTCTACAGTTAACTTTACTGAGTTATGAACTATGTGCAAAAATGCATCCATTTTAGGTGTACAATTCCATAAGTTTAATAAAAAAATTGTTTTACTACTCCTAGCTTAATGAAAGTTCTTAAAATGATATTTCTTAATCTATTGAAATACGGTTTTCTTCCTTTATCCTATCGATATGAGGAGTTATATCATTTGCTTTTCTAATTTTGCATCAGCCTTGTATGGTTGTGATAAACCTTTCTTAGTCATGAATTATTAAACTTTTTTAAATTAATGTTTTATAGAGGGTTTTAGCATTTATGCTAAATGCTACTCATCAGTAATTTTCTCTTGAGATCCTAGTCAGAATTTGGCAAAAAATATGCTGGCTTCCTGTATTTTTAGAAATTATTTGGAAAAGATGTGATTTTACTTGATCCTTAAATGTTTGAATGAATTCACTACTGATGCCACACGTCTGGAATTTTCATTGTTAGAAAAAAATTATTATAAATTTAATTTCTCTATAGATTCCTATTCTTCAGGAATAAGCAACCATTTTTGAAAGGGTAAGAATAAGTTCTTTAGACTTTATATGTTCATATGATCTCTATCACAACTATACAACCTTGCAATTATAGCATTAAAGCAGTAGAATCCACATTTAAATGGGCATGGCAGTGTTACAATAAAACTTTATTTACAAATATAGGTGGCCAGCCCACAGGTTATAATTTGCCAACCTCTGATTTACACTAAATTAAAAATTAGAAAATATTAGATATACAATAAGAATAAGATAGATCACTATGTATATATGTAGATACATATGAGAAGAGCAAAGATTTGTATATATGGAGAGAAATGTGATTACTTTATAGGTGAGAGAAATTAAGCTGGAATTACTATTGTAATAGTATAATGTCCAGAGGACAGTGTAGTAAAAATTTTCTTGAAAGAAAAGAAACTAGTGAAGGGCTCCTCACACTTCCACAATTTCAGAATTTATTATTAGCTTTTTCCTGAGCCATGTAGGGCCCACTCATCAGACGCACCCAACAAACTCTGCAACACCTCTCTCCAATTGTGGCAATCAACCTCTGACCACACAGAGGGGTCCTGGGAGAACATCCCTTGTCTGACCCAGTTCTTGGGGATTGCACCCTCTTTGGAATCTCAAAGTTAAAAAGACTCAGAAATGAACAAGGACTGTGTATTCATTTTGCCAGGTCCAATGCACCTTCACTCTCTTTCAATATTCAACTTTTTTTAGTCTGCTTTTCATTTTGGTTCTGCCCTGGAATCTTGTAGCTAGCATGGGAAAAAAATGTGGGGATCTACATAAATGACAAGGTTTATGTGGGCTAGCCACATAATAGCTAGAATGACTTTATCTAGACTTTTCTTTATAACCTAGAGAGAGAGAGACTAAAAGAAGCATATTTTTAATATATCATGACATCTAACAAAACTTCTTGAATATTTGCACAACTCTGTAGTATATTTTGGAAGGATTTAGACATCCTGGTTTATATCCTGGTTCTGTCCCCTTATATGTTGGTCTCAAATAAGTCACACTACTTAACTTTACTTCCTCTTCTTTAAACACAATTAACCCAGGGTTGTTGGAAGGATTAAATAGTGTGATATGCAAAGAATTTACTGCAGTCCCCAGCATAGAGTAAGAGCTCATTAAGTGATTGTTAAAGTTGATGTTATCAGCAGCAGTGGCATCATCATCATCAACATCATAATTCAGATCAAATTTCTAGTGAAAACTTGGGAAGCATTTCTCAAACTTTTGGGAGTAGCTATTAAAACACAAATTGATATCAATAGAGTAACCATTCAATGAGAAGAAAAAGCTCAATAGATCCATGAGATCAACCAGTTTCGTTAATAGTTAAGATACTTTCAAGAATAAAGTGGTACATCCTGTGTGGAAATGGATATAAAACCCTAAGCAACCAGTACTGGAAAGGGTTTAAAATATATATATATTGTACACCTTTAATTTGTGGCTTCACACTCAAATCATGTGGAAGCTTTCTACAATTTATGATTCCCTGGCCCCACCTCAACTTGACTAATTAAAGCATCATATGTGGGAGTGGGACTCGAGCATCAGTATTTACAATAAAATAAAATTAAAGCTCTCCAGATGATTTTAAAAATGGAGCCAGAGCCAAGCCAATGGAGTAAATTCTCATACTATATTATTTGTCACCAGTTTCTACTCAATAACTTGAAATTGTCTTTTAAGATGCAAAACAAATTTAAAATAAATCTGAGTTTATAGCTTACACTTACCTACTGTATCTATTGAGACATATTTTCAGAGACACGTATCAGACAGTTTACTTTACTCACAATATTTTGAAATCAAGCCACTAATGTTTCTTACGCTGCTGTAAAAATACACAGGATGTGTTCTGATCAAACTGCTGGACTGACAGTACATGAGGGCCAGATGGATAGCACTTAGGTGGACATATGCTGTTCATAACAAATACAGGTAATCACACTTCTAGTGAAGCTGGAATTGAGCCTCTGCTGTTTCTCTAAACTTGGAGTCCAAAGTTTCACATATCCAAAACCTTAACCTTTAAAAGTATTCTGGCAGCTATATAAAAGTTGGTTTTATTAAAGGAATTGAGCAAATACAATACTCATTAACTGCTAGCAATGACAATTTTTCACAGGTTATATATGCACCCTGTATGTACAGTTGCTTATTTGTACCACCTAAGCACTTTATAGAAAGCTGATGGACAAATCTGCATCATTTACCTTTTACTGGTCTTTAAATTGTCACACCATTAAGACTACTGCATGCATCAAAAGAGAGTTGGAAGCTAGATTTTTAACATAGTTAGTTGGGCTATTCCTTGTTCTCCTGTTATTATACTAAAGGAATCTAAAGGAGTTTGAATTCTTTTTCAATCCTCTTTGAGATTTTAGAGCTCTAAAAGAGTGTTGCATATACAGAGTAGTAGAGCACTATCTCATTAATTCCATTCTGTCAACTAGTTAATTACTTATTATGGGCCATGTACTGTCCTAGATACTTGGACGAAAGAACTGTCTTTATATTTGTTCCATAATAATGTTATTTTTGAGAAGCTATTAAAGCACCTTAGAAAGGATTTATTATGACTTGTATCATAATATGAAAAGTTAGGAATAGATCCATGACATCCTATTAATCAGATTTTTTTAAAATTAAAAAATTAGAAAATTTCCAGGGAGCAACATGTGGACTTGTCTGATTTTGTAAATCTTGGGCTTATCTGTAAAATAATATTTCACCATAGTAAAAATATGGTGATTTGCTTGCCTTGGCATACCATTTATGATGTAGTTTCTTTAGAACTTGAACATTGTTTCCCCTTTAAAAATTATCAAAATAATCAGTTTTTGTACAATAAATACCAACTGCTACCAAGAAGACAGAAAAATGATTTTTCTACCTTATTAAGATATAAGTTTCTTTAAGTTAGTGTGTATACTTATTTATCTTTATTATCTCAGAATCTAAAATGTCCTTGGCATATCTTAAGTATTTAGGAAGCGTTTGATTACAGATTTTTAGAAAATTTAAGCCATCATTTCATTTTAATTCTTCATAATTTCATTATGCTCATAAGACCTTTCATATAAATTATTCCAATATCAAGAACAAATATTCCTATATCATTTTCATATTCATTTCATATACATTACTCCAAAATGAAGAACACAAAAGTAATCCAAAAGTATGAAGAACGTTTATGAGTATTTCTCAGTACATATCAGAAAGATATCTTTTCAATGTTGTTGATTTACATTGCTGTTTTACCTCCCAAGAAAAAATCATAAATATTTTATCCTTTGGTGTCCACCTATTTGTGATTTTCACAAATAATTAATTGGTTAAGAAAGAGCAAAAAATTGCTCTCAGATGTTAGATTCGCAGATACAAATATGGATCCTAATTTTTAAAGAAAATTGATGAAGCTCATACTGTAAGGACATTTTGTTTCTGACAAGAAAAATGACTTCAACATCTCAAAGTAGATGCGGATGTCAGACATTAATGATAACCAATGTGCATCTCTATGGTCCAGTAATTGTTGGTACTTAATTTCAACAAAATCACATTCTTCCCACTACCATTTTAGTGTGGCTTTAAACATGACAGTAACTTTAAATCTTGTTGACAGCTACTTCCCTTACCTCTCAGCAGGCAGTCAGTTGTAGTTCAGATGGTATCACAAAGAAGGGTATTTCCCAATTTCTCTAACATTCTCTTAACTCCGATCTAGACATTTAGGACAGAGATGAATGTTGGGTCAGAAATGCTAAAACTTCCCTAAAGGGTATACAATCAGCCAAACAATTAGAAATGTGGCAGAAGAGAGTGAATCAGTTTCATTTTAGCGTAAAAATCACCTTGTCTCCCAAATTGTTCCAGATATTTTTGTTTGGTAGTGGAGGAGAAGGAATTGTTTCTCTGATAGGAGATTAGACTGAGATTACATTTCTAGTGAAGTATTGTCTTTTAAGATGCAAAATGAAGACAAGTGGCTCAATTTAGGTAGAGATTTACTCCAAGTAAGTACTATGTGATTATTAATATTCAGAGTATTCCTACTCACAACTATTTTGTAAGCAAGTCCAGCCGGCAGGGTGCAAATGTCTAGCAGAGCTTCCTTAATGAAGTAGGTAAATATCTACCTATCTATCTATCATCTATCTATCTATATCTATCTATCTATCTATCTATCTATCTATCTATCTATCTATCTATCTATCTATCTATCTATCTATCTATCTATATTTGGTAGAGGTACATACTCATTTTTAATCTGTTTCTGAGTAGACAAATCAGTGGCCAATTTGGTCAGCTATTAAAGTAGAAAGTGCAGCTTAATATACTTGTCAAAAAAAAAAAATGGCTTTGAGTCCCAGTTCTACAATTTATTAGATGAACAATCTTGGTCAAATCCCTTCAACATTCTAAACTTGTTGTGCCTTATAAACTGGGGAAAGGTGCTCCACACACTTGCACATAAAGGACGGATTCTAAATCCCAATATAAAAATTAATAATACTATAATAATAGTTCTTCATAATCTCCATTTCCATTACAAATACCTATACCTTTGCTCACACAAAATGTTTCATCATCTGCACCATACATCTTTACCTCACAATCTTCAAAATTTCTCCCAGGACACATCTTATTTTCTAATTAACCACAGGAAAAATTTAACCTCCCCTTATTCTTGCTTTGCAACCCATGGAAATCTTTTATGACTCCATTTACGATTTTATACTGAAATTATCTATTTATATGTTACTGCTAGACTGCATCTAAGACATCTTAGTCACATATTATATCTCACACATTTTTATCTCCAGCATTCAACACTAAATCTACAACACTGTAGCTGCTCAATTAATGCTGGTGAATCAATATTCTAGGATTTTGCATATGACCAGAGTGAAGTGAAATGAGCAATATTTAATTATTTCATTTTTTCTTTCTTCTCTGGAACTACATATTTAAAAATGAGATTTGGAGAATCACAGTGAAGAATGAGATATATTTTTGCTCCTATGTTGAATTATCTTTCTAAAGAAAAAGAGAAGTTCAGAAGAAAAAGATTTCAAGAATTAGTCTCAGGAGACACAGGGATTTGGAAAGAAAACCATTTTCTTTCCCAGCCTTGTTACGAGCCTTGTGTTATCCAAGTAGAAAGCAGACAGAGTTTTGGGACAGTCTTTTATTGAAGGAAACAAACAAACAACACAAAACTATGTTGTAATGATTTTTGGATTTCTTTAATTAGAAAGAGATGAGCATTATTGTTTGTTAGGTACTTCGTTGATGCCTGATATCCTTGTTATTTTGCATATAGTTTTCATTTTTTTCTTAATCTTATGAAATAAATGTTATTAACCTAAAGATGAAAAGATTGTCATTCTTAAATTACTTAAATTTACATTGATGCTAAGTTAGAGCCTGAATTTAAATCTGGTTCCAAAGTTTATTCCATTTTTTTTCTTTACTATAAAATCTTGAAGCACTATACTATACTATACTATACTATACTATACTATACTATACTATACTATACTACACTACACTACACTACACTACACTACACTACACTACACTACACTATACTATACTATACTATACTTGGTTAATAGTAATTATTTTAAGAGTGAAATTCAGTAAATAGCTAAAACTTTACTTCACTTTGTCTTGTGTATCTCAGTTCTACACTCCCACACCAGACATTCTTAGGTATCTGATTACTTTGACTATGAAAAAGTGTAGGATACTTTCTATTTCTAATAACTTTGAATATATTATTTAGTTGAGATAAAATATTAATGAAGTACTCACTTGAGTTTAAGCTCTTATTTTACATTCTTTAAAATACACATGAAAGACACAAAAGCCAAATCCACACCCTAAATTGTCAAGTTTCCTTTGTTATCTCAAATTTGCTGAAGTTTAACATTCAAGCCCATTTAATGAGATTTAAGCTCTAGTTATAAGCTCTAGCAGAATAAATGCCCATGAGCTTCTCATGGAGAACATTTTTGTTTGAAAAATTGGCACATTCCTGATTGCATTGCATGTCCTGGCAAGAGATTCTACTTTATATGAGAATCTTTGGCATTATTCACTGGAATTTCTAAACCTAAATCAAGAAATCAGCATTGGCAATTAGATTGCTGGAACACTCTGATTTTTCTAAATATTACAGTGTGTAAACCAGAGGTCACATAAAACAAATAAATGAAGCAGGTGTGAGACAGTATTGGAAGACTGCCAACTGATCAGCTCCACCAAGGTTTTATTATCTAACCAGAAACACATTTTGTTGATATTTAGACTTTCTCCCTCTAGATTAACTTCTGCCAACTGGATACATTTCAGTGAACAAAATGGGCATAACTATTCCAGACTCAGGTAACTGACTGGCATCATAATATATGCTTACCAAAGGTTTTATTCTGCTTGCATACAAAGACATCAATATAAACACACAACTTCAACTATTTCTCAGGCTCTAAATTGAGACAAATCTGGAAATGTAAGCCTGTGTTTTCTTTACATTGGAGTTTGCTTTAACAAATAATTAAAGTAATGAGCAGAGCAATAAAAAGGTAATCATTAATTACTTCTTCTAAATGAATTAATCCAAATGAAGGATTTATAAATGTGTCTGTGAAATAATTATGGAATATAAAGATAAAAGATTATAGGTGTGGAAGGGGCAGAAATTATATCTACACAATTCTCCATAAAAATCAACTATGTTGGTTATAATCATTCATATCCCCAAATTGGATGTGATTGAAAAATTTAGGCTTTCATAACTCTGTCTCTCATTATGTATTCAACAGATGTATTCAAATATTCATAATCATGACTCTTTTCCAGGACAAAACAATACGTAGGCTATCTCTCATATGCAAAGATCACCCTATTTATCCCTAGGCTAGTGTATTTTGCATTTGTTAATTTTTGTTATTCCCAGTCATAGCGATACAGGTATACAGATTTGTTTTTGAGCTTCATAAATGATATAAAGAAAAGTAAACTTTTATCAAGGAAAAATGATAAATTGGCAAAATATTTGCTCCATATATGACAGACAATGAGTTAATGCCTATGTTCATATTAAACAACAGCAGCAAAACTTTATTCGGTAAAAATGACATTAAATAAAATACACCTACTAAAATGTAATTTCCATTGAGTTTTGACAAATGCATAAAGCCATATAACCATAATTTAAACTATCTCCAAAATGTTCCCCAGTCCAAGTAACCACTGATCTGATTTCTACCACTATAGATTAGAGTTCACTATTCTAGAACTTTATATAAATAGAACCATAGAGGATGCAGTATTTTGTATGTTTGTATTCCTTCACCACCATGATGTATCTGAGATTATTTCATGTTGTAGAATGTGTCCGTTGGTTCTTCATCTTTTTTTTTTTTTTTTCTGAGAGGTTTTCCATTTTATCAATATAGCAAAACTTGTGTATCCATTTACCTGTCAATGAATATTTTGTCATATTTTTTGTTTATTTTATTGTATTAGATGCAGATTTTTCAGAGGTACCTTTTAATTAGCTCTTCTATTTCTAGCTTTTATTATGAATGATGCTGAATTTTATTTTAAAAAATAAAATTCTAGGAAATGCTCTTCTATTTCTAGCTTTTATTATGAATGATGCTGAATTTTATTTTAAAAAATGTTTTTTTCCCTGCATCATTTGAGGTAAGCCTGAGTGAACATATGTTTTTTTCTTATTTAATTTGCTAATAATGTGAATTTTATTTTTAAATGTTAGACCAACTATACAAATTAAACCATACACATGTTAGTGATATATCATCTTTTCTATGTAATTCCTGATTTATTTGTTTAAAATTTGGTTGAGATTTTCTGCATTTGTATTTATGAAATATATTGGTCTACACATTGGCCTTTGCCTAGTTTTGTTATAAGGCAATCCAAGTTATCAAATTAATTGTGAAATTGTTTTCTGAAAGAATTAGAATGAAATTGGCATTATATCTTCTTTAAATGTTTGATGTAATTCACCATTGAAACCACCTGTGTCTAGAGTTTTCCTTGTGGGAAGATATTTAATATTTCGTTTTCCTAAGTTTGTTTAAATTTTCTTTTTCTTCTCATCTCATTTTTTATATTTCGCAAGTTTCATAGAATTTGATCACTTCTTCTAATTTTCAGCATGCATTGCCATAATCTCATGATATTTTCTTATCCTTCTGATGTCCTTAATAAAAAATGTCATATCTTAGTTTCCATTCCTAATATTGATAATTTGAATTTCTTTTTCTTTTCTATGATTGGGCAAACTAGAATTTTACCAATTTTATTTATTTTCATTAAGTCACTTTGAGGTCCCATTGATACTATTTTTATACAGTTTCTATTTCATGTAAATATATATTGGGTGGATATAAATGATATAAACTAAAATAAATTAGCAAAAAACAAAATGGAGTAAAATATGTTGGGACACAGTGCAGAAGTTGGCTATTTTTTAAGAGGTTTCCAAGGATTGAACCCGGGACCTCATACATGTGAGCCAGGTGCTATCGAGCTACACCTGTCAGCTAAAAAAAAAATTTTACTTGACAATTGAGCAGATATATCAAAGAAATGAAGTAAAGAGACAAAGGCTTTCTGGAGGAACAGTGTTTATTTGTTGTTTTTCTTCCACTCACACTACAATGTAAGCTCTATAAGAGCAAGAATTTTGCTTCTGTTGTAATTTGCTGTTTTTCCAAAATTTAGATCTATATCTGGTTATGTATTAGTTGTTCAATAGATATTTGCTAAAAAGTGAATGACTAAATGTTCATTTCTGTACACTCTCACCAAATCTTGGAAATACAAAATGTTTTAATATTTGTCAGTCTAATCTAGTTTATTTAGTGTAACACCAGCATACTATTGTTGAACACATTTTATACACTTTTTTGCAGAATTAATTTCTCAAGTTTTTTTGCTTATTTTATTCCATGTGGATAATTATCCATTTTTCATGAAATTTTAAAGGAATACATAAAAATAGGACAAATAAACAAAGATTAAGGTCCATATCAATAATTACATTATATGTCAATTAACTAAACAGACTAATTAAAAGGCAGAAATTGTCAGATTGTATTAAAAAAAAAGAAAAAGAAAAACCAAACTATATAAGAAATGCACTTTAATTAAATATAAAGAATTTGATGAGTTAAAACTAAAAGAATGGGAGGGTCTGTGCTGTGGGTGCACGGAGTGAGAAGCTTGGGTCTTCTAGCAGCAGGCAGATCGGCGGTGTGGAGTGATCAGTAGAGATTCCTGAGTTTTAAGCCTGCCTGTGGTGGTTAGCACAGATGGCTGAGCCCCACCCACAGGGAAAACGGCTGGTTTGAGCCCCAAATCCTGCACCTGCGACTACCGCTCCTGGTGTGAGGGAGCATTCTCTGAGGGAGGGAGGGCTCTGGCAGAAGGTGAAGAGGGGTTTAACTTCTGTGGATTTGGCTGCCTGGACCCCCTAATAGCTTTGGGGAATGGATAAGCTGGCTTGAAGCAGTGCCAGGCTGAGGGGAGAGGCGAATCTGCTGAGGAAACCTGATTTACCCAGCAAGCCCGCTGACACTGAGGCTTGGTCCCAGAGGGGGCGGAGTCAGCCAATTTTATCGCTCTGCACTGACAAGCCTCAGAGCTTCAGCTCCCCTGGGGAGGCCAAGAAGTGGGAAGGGCTTGATTAGTTTCCATGAGCCTATTTAAGGTCCCCTCGGTGAAGGGGGTGATCTAGCAGAGGACTTCTTTTTGGTCCCATATATCGCCAAAAAAAAAAAAAAAAGAAGACAGTCACTTTAAAAAATGAATTCCTCTTTTTAATTTAGTTTAATACCGAAAATCTGCCTCAAAACCTGCAGATAGAACCCTGAAGGGAAATTGATAAACGCAAGCAGACTGAGAGAATCCACAAGGACCCTAGAAAGAACACTTCCTCCTTAGCTTTGTTTGACTGCTTGCTGGTGTGGTTGTTTGGTTTTTTTCTGTTTATTTGTTGTCTCTTGCTTTTATTTCCTCTTTCTTTCCTCCTTTCTGTTTTCCTTCATTTTCTTTAAATTAGATGCTGCTAGCTTACCTCTTCTTTGCTGTGCTTCTTCTTCAGTGATTTCCCATTCTTTGTCTATATTGCTATTGTATCCCAAGCTATCTCTTATCCTTCCTTCATCTCTCTGCCTTCTGCTTTCTGTTGTGGTTCTTAGACACCAGGCTTTTTCATTATCCCACAACTTAAGGGTGTCAATTTCTATTCTATCAATTTTGTTTTCTTCTTTTTAAATTAATAATAGCTTTTTCCATTTAGCCCTTTCTTTACTCTTTCTCTCCCTCCTCATCATTCTAGCCTTTAAATCATTATATATATATTCCTCTATTTGGCTTCCCAGTCCATTGTAGGCACTCCACTTTTTTTCCTAATACTCTACACTACCTACACAAGTTAAATATTCATTTCACTAAGTCCTATTTGGCCCCTCTTCTAACTTTTATCAATATTACTATTATTCTTCTTCCTTTCTCACATTTTTGATTCCTCTGGCACTAATCTTTTGCCTACAAGGTAAAATAGAAAGAGACAAGGAAACAAAATAAGAAGAAAAAGTGACAAATTAAAACTTAACACACACACAGAACCACCAGCTAAATAAAACTCTAGAGGAGAGAGAGAAGCTAATCAACGGAATAAAACCAGCAAGATAAAATGATGACTAGAGGGCAACAAAAAATTACAAACCACACTGAGAAACAGGAAGACATGGACCACTCCAATGAACAAACTAAAAACCAGGAATATATGCAGAACTTTGAACAACTAATCAAAGATTCCCAAACAAATATCATAAACCAAATTAATGAATTGAAGGAAGAGATTAAGGATATAAAGAAGACACTGGGAGAACATACTGAAGAAATTGTAAACATATTCAAAAAGATAACAGATATGATGGAGATCAATGGCACAATCCAAGAAATCAAAAAGATGCTGGATTCACATAACAGCAGATTTGAACAGGCAGAAGAAAGAATTAGTGATGTGGAAGACAATACAGCTGAAATCAAACAGATAGTAGAACAGATAGACAAAAAAATAGAAAAAATCCAGCAGGGACTCAGGGATTTAACTGACAAAGCAAAACACACAAACATACGCATTATGGGCATCCCAGAAGGAGAAGAGAAGGGAAAGGGAACGGAAGAAGTGTTGAAGGAAATAATGGCTGAAAACTTCCCAACCCTATTGAGAGAGATGGATGTGCAGATCCAGGAACCAAAGCACACCCCAAACAGTATAAATCCCAACAGGCAAACTCCAAGACAAATACGTGTCAAAATGTCCAATGCTCAAGACAAGGAGAAAATACTCAAGGCAGCAAGAGAAAAAAAGCCATCACATACAAGGGAAGCATAATAAGATTAAGTGCTGATTTCTCATCTGAAACCATGGATGAAAGAAGACAGTGGTATAACATAGTCAAAGTACTAAGAGAAAAAAAACATCCAGCCATGAATTCTCTGTCCAGGATAACTGGCATTCAAAAATGATGGAGAGTTCAAAATATTCACAGATAAACAGAAATTAAGAGAGTATGTCAATAAGAAACCGGCACTTCAATAAATAGTAAAGGAAGTTCTTCAAGTTGAAAGGAAAAATCAAGGGAGAGAAAGTTGGAAGAAAGTTTAAAAACAACTAAAAAGACAAACACAGAAACAAAACAACATATGATATACATTAATCAAAAGAAAATATGGCTGAAGTAAGAAATTTGTTGCAAGTAATAATACTGAATGTTAATGGATTAAATTCACCACTCAAGAGACATAGATTGGCAGAATAGAAAAAGAAATATGATCCATCTATACGCTGTCTACAAGAAACCCACTTTTGACCCAGGAATTCAAGGAAGCTGAAAGTAAATGGTTGGAAAACAATTTTACAAGGTAACAATAGCCAAATAGGGCAGGAGTAGCTATTCTAATATCAGGCAAAATAGACTTTAAATTCAAAACTATTGTAAGAGACAAAGATGGACACTATATATTACTAAAAGGGGTAATATCTCAAGAAGAGAGAACAATCATGAACATTTACGCACCTAATCGAGGTGCCTCAAAATATGTGAGGCAAACTCTGAAAAAGCTAAGTGGAGAAATAAATTCCTCTACAATTATAGCGGGGGCTTTAATACACCATTATCATCATTAGACAGAACCTCTAGACAGAGAACCAATAAACAAACAAAGACTCTCAACAATACATTAAAGGACCTGGACTTAATAGACATATACAGAACAATACACCCAAATACAGCAGGATATACATTCTTCTTGAGTGCACATGGATCATACTCCAAGATATAACACATGCTAGGCCACAGGACAACTCTCAATGAATTCAGAAAGACTGAGATTATACAAAATAATTTCTCTGATCACAATGGAATTAAATTGGAAATAACTAAGGGCCAGAGAAACAGGTTAGGCACAGGATATGGAAGTTAAAAAACCCACTCTTAGACAAACAGTGGGCCAAGGAGGAAATTTCAAAAGAAATCAGTAACTACCTTGAAACTAATGAAAACGACAACACAACATATCAAAACTTATGGGATGCAGTGAAAGCAGTCTAGAGAGGGAAGTTCATAACCATAAGTAAATATATTAAAAAAGAAGAACGAGGTAAAATTGAAGACCTAACTGCACACTTGGAGGAATTGGAAAAACAACAAACTAAACCTAAAGGAAGTAGAAAGAAGGAAATAACAAAGATTAGAGCAGAACAAAATGAAATAGAGAATAAGAAAGCACTAGAAAAAATAAACAAAACCAAAAGCTGGTTCTTCGAGAATATCAATAAAATTGACAAACCCTTAGCCAGACTAACAAAGAAAAAGAGAGAACAGATACAAATACACAAAATAAGGAATGAGCAAGGGGATATCACTACTGACCCCACAGAAATAAAGAGTATCATAGGAAGATACTTTGAAAAATTATATGCCAACAAGAATGATAATTTAGAGGTAATAGACAATTTTCTAGAAATTCAAAAACACCCTACACTGATGAAAGAAGAAATTGATGAACTCAATAGCCCAATTACAGGTAGAGATAGACTCAGTCATCAAAAGCCTCCCAACTAAGAAGAGCCCAGGACCAGATGGCATCACAGCTGAATTCTACCAAACATTCTGGAAAGAGCTAACACCAATCCTGCTTAAGATATTCCAAAAAATAGAAGTAGAAGGAATATTGCCTAACTCATTCTATGATGCCAACATTATCCTAATACCAAAACCAAACAGATACCACAAGAAAGGAAAATTACAGACCAATTTCTCTAATGAACCTAGATGCTAAAATCCTCAACAAAATACTTGCTAATCACATTCAACAACATATCAAAAGGATTATACACCATGACCAAGTGGGTTTCATCCCGGGTATGCAAGGATGGTTCAATATAAGAAAATCAATCAATGTAATACACCACATAAACAGATTGAAAGAAAAAAAACACATGATCATCTCTATAGATGCAGAAAAAACATTCGAAAAAATACAGCACTCTTTCCTGATAAAAACACTGCAAAAGATAGGAATAGAAGGAAACTTTCTGAATATGATAAAGAGTATATATGAGAAATCCAAAGCTAACATCATCTTCAATGGTGAAATCCTAAAAGACTTCTCTCTGAGATTGGGAACAAGAAAAGGATGCGCACCATCACCACTCCGATTTAATATTGTCTTAGAAGTACTTGCTCAAGCACTGAGGCAAGAAAGGGATATAAAAGGCATCCAGATTGGAAAAGAAGAAGTAAAAATTTCATTATTTGCAGATGACGTGATCCTATACATTGAAAGCTCAGGGAAATCTACAACAAAGCTTCTAGAACTTATAAAGGAGTTCAGTAATGTTGCAGGCTATAAGATAAATGCTCAAAAATCAGTAGCATTTCTGTACACCAATAATGAGCAATCTGAAGAGGAAATCAAGAAAAAAATATGCCACTTACAATAGTAACGAAAAGAATCAAATACCTAGGAGTAAATTTAACTAAAGATGTAAAGGACTTATATACAGAAAACTACACAACATTGTTAAAGGAAATCAAAGAAGACTTAAATAAATGGAAAAATATTCCCTGTTCATGGATAGGAAGATTAAACTTCATCAAGATGTCTATCCTTCCCAAACTAATCTAAAGATTTAATGCAATCCCAATAAAAATCAACACTATATTTTTTAAGGAATTGGAAAAACTAACCACAAAATGTATTTGGAAAGGTAAGAGGCGATGAATTGCCAAAGACATGTTGAAAAAGAAAAATTAAGTTGCAGTTATCACATTACCAGACTTTAAAACATATTACAAAGCTACAGTGATTAAAACTGCATGGTATTGGCACAAGGATAGACCTACTGACCAATGGAATCGAATTGAGAGTTCTGATATAGATCCTCACATATACAGTCATCTGCTATTCGACAGGGCTACCAAGCCCACTCAGTTGGGAGAGAATGGTCTCTGTAACAAGTGGTGCCTGGAGAACTGGATATCCATATCCAAAAGAATGAGGGAAGAATACCATCTCACACCTAATACAAAAATCAACTCAAGATGGATCAAAGATCTAAATATAAGAGCCAAAACCATAAAGACCTTGGAAGATAATGTAGGGAAGCATCTACCGGACCTTGTAATAGGAAATGGTTTCATGAACTTCACAGCCAAAGCACAAGCAGCAAGAGAAAAAATAGATAAATGGGATCTCCTCAAAATTTATAACTTTTGAACCTCAAAGGGCATTATTAAGAAAATAAAAAGGCATCCTACCCAATGGGAGAAAATATTTGGCAACCATATGTCTGATAAGAGCCTAATATCCTGCATATATAAAGAAATCCTACACCTTGAAAATAAAAAAGACAAACAACCCATTTAACAATGGGCGAGTGACCTGAAAAGACACTTCTCCAAGGAAGAAATACAAATGGCTAAAAAGCACATGAAAAAATGCTCAACATCACTTGCTATCTGGGAAATGCAAATCAAAAGTACAATGAGATACTATCTCACACCCATCAGAATGGTGGCTATTAAAAAAACAGCAGACTGTAAATGTTGGAGAGAATGGGGAGGAATAGGAACCCTCATCCACTGCTGGTGGGACTGTGGAATGGTCCAACCACTGTGGAGGACAGTTTGGCAGTTCCTCAGAAAACTAACAATAGATCTTCCATATGATCCAGCAATTCCACTGCTGGGTATATACCCAGAAGACCTGAAAGCAAAGACACAAACAGATATATGCACACCAATGTTCATAGCGGCATTGTTGACTGTTGCCAAAAGTCGGAATCAGCCCCGGTGCCCATCAACAGATGATTGGATAAGCAAAATGTGGTACATACATACAATGGAATATTACTCAACTGTAAGAAGGAATAAAGTGCTAACACATGGAATAACGTGGATGAATCTTGAAGACCTTCTGTTGAGTGAAGCAAGCCAGGCATTGAAGGATGAACAGCATATGACCTCACTGATTTGAACTGAGAAAAGTGAGCAGTCTCTGAGAGCCATTGTCTGAAAGATACATTAACAAGGGAGAGAAAGAGAAGAGTAGGCTGTAAGCCATCACCTATATGGGCATAATCTATGGTAAAGGGATAGAGTATAGTTGCATATTGAAGGATAGGACAGATGGGTAATGATATTACTGGGTTTGGTGGTACAGGGTTGACAGGTGTGTAGATTAGGAAAGGCAGGTTGGAATACCTATGGCATGTAACTCTGAATCTTGTCATTCCATAAGTCAAGACAGGGGAGTGTCATATACCCCAGGGGGATGGGGAGGAAGGAACAGTTACGATCAACTGGGGTATTTAGTGGTCATGGGAAAGGTTTTTCATTACCTTACAGTAACAGTCACAGGACATAGTATATATCATCAAAAAAAATTATTAAACAGTACCATCTAAATTGTAAACTATATTGTAAACCATTGACCATGTTTAGTTGCTATATTTTGCTATCTGTATAACAGTTATAACAATGCTAACATCCATTTAAAAAAAAAGGTTTTCATATGGGGTGGGAAAGGGGGAGGGAGGTTAGGTATGTGGGAATCTCTAGAATTCCATGTGTGACTTTTCTGTGACCTAAAACTTCTTTGAAAATTAAATGAAAATTTGGGAGACACTGGGGAATGAGAGGGGGAAGGTGTCATGGTACATTGGACATCCGATAATACAGTGATGAAATAAGAATAATTTTTTTTTAAGGAATTTTTTTTGTTTTTTTTTCCCATTTTTTTGAATGTCCCAATCTGCTAATTATAATTTTAGTTTAGTTTTTTTTTTTTCTTCTGAGTTTCCTTGTATTTATCTCTTGCATTTAACCTTATCATTATTATTTCTTTTTCCTATTAATTTTATTTGGTTATTATATGGGCTTCATGTTCAAAGAAGGTTTAGATCACAGAAGGGTTACAATGGGGGCTTCAGAAGATCATTGGTGGGGGGTGTCTGGGATGGGGGATTCATGGGAGTAAGTTCATCTGAATATACATGAATGATATGTAAAATTGTCCAAATGGTCAAGGGTTGGGGCATGGTCACGGTGGGTAGACAATCACTCAATAAATGAGGGAATCTGCATTCCCAGCCCAGAGAGCTCTGCCACATTCTCCAAGGGAGCAACAACAGTCCCCCGAGTGCAGGGGCAGTGTCTGCCAAAAGAAGATGGCCCATTGATGGGTTCTTGTTATTGATGACTAGACTTATGAGTCTTTTCTCTTGTAATTGAAACTTAGCCTACAGTTATGGAGTGCCTAAGGTTTGCCATCTGAGATCCTCCTTGTTGCTCAAATGTGGCCTCTCTCTAAGCCAAACTCAGCATATAAATGCATTACTTTCCCCCCAACTTGGGACATCACTCCCAGGGATGAGCCTCCCTGGCAACAAGAGATTAATACCAAGTGCCAACTGGCAACACGATTGGAAAAAGGCCTTGAATAAAAGGGGGAAAATGTAAAGACAAATGAGTTCATGTGGCTAAGAGACTTCAAAGAGAGTCAAGGCGTCATCCCAGAGGTAACGCTTACACACACCTCAGTAGGATCTCATAGAACACCAAAGTGGATATCACCCCACACAGAGGGACACCTAAGGGCTCTGGAGATGCCCAGGTCCTATATAAGGGGGGATAGCCCCAGAGATTGATGCCTTATTAGTGGGCTCTACTTTGGAATCTGTGCTCCTGAGAGTGACAGAGTTGGACTCAAATAAGTCCTCCCTGCACATGGTCCATCAGTCCCTTCTATTCAAACCTATATGTGATGCTGGAGTTTGTAGGTGTAATTCCAGAGACTGGAGCCTTTGGCCTGCTCATGTGCCAGCTGTGCCTAGAATCTCGGTGGAGCTGCAACTCCTCCTCTACAGCTCAATGGACTCATCCAAGTCACCTGGCGAGGAGATGACGGTGAGCACGGCCATCCCAGGGAACGGAGAGGGCCTGCAGCTGCAGGCAGGATAATCCCTTCCACCATATACATGGGCTATAAGCCCTCTCTCACTTGGAGGTGGAGTGGACATCACCATCCCAGTCTCCTCAGGATTGGGGGAAGAGCTGCGGACTAGAGTGGACTTAATGGTATTCTGTTGTAGACATATTGTGATTCAAGCAATGGAAGAAATTATAACAGTGAGGTTGATCCAGTGGCCATTGGACACTTTTGGGGCAGGGAGAGGAAAGGCAGTTGAAATACAGGGGCTTTTTCGGGACTTGGAGGTTGTCCTGAGTGGCGTTGCAGTGACATATGTAGGTCATTTTACATCAGCATATACCATGCAGAACTGTGTGGAAAAGCGTGTTGGCTACAATGTGAACTGTGGTCTATGCTTGGTGGCAAGGCCCCAGGATGTGTATATCCATTGCAGGTGATGTGCCACACGATGAAGGATGTTTGTGTGTGATGTTGTGGGAAGTGTGGGAGGTGGGGAACATGGGAATCCTGTAATTTCTGTGTAATATTTAGGTAATCTAAGTACCTTTTAAAAAAAAATATATATATATATAATAACATTTATGTAAGCAAATGCACATATTTGCATATATATTTATATATCATTTTAGAAATATTGGTATGTATTGTGAAAGATTTGATTTTTACCCACAATAAAAAAAAAAAAAAAACACTAAAAGAATGGAAAGTCATATATAATAAAAACATTACTCATGAGTAAGTTGAAGTGGCTACAATAATACCAGACAAAGTTAAATTCAAAACAAGTAAAATCCTGGAGATCATGTCTCCCATTTAAGGCCACAGTTCAGGTGCCCAAGACCCTATAATCTCTGGCCAAGAAGGTTCTACTTCTAGGACCTGCACAAGCCTGTTCTAAGTCTAGCCTCCCAAGAATGAAATGTGCTGTTTGGGAATGGGATGTGCATGCAGCTTGGATATGCTTGAAACCTGACCAATACACATGCATCTTAGTCCTTGAATAGTATAGTACCTAGCTGCTGGTAATGGAGCAAGCTAAGGGGAGGTAAAAAGGAGTACAAGTGAACATTTGTGGCATGAAATTTACAGATATCTGATAAATATAACTCTCAGTTTCCAGAGATCTGTAAGGTATATTATTAAGGAGGGAATATAGAATATATGTTTATATATAATAGTGATTTCTTGATTTTTATAACTTTTTTATATTTGGACAGGTAGTTGGGTCTCCAGTTGACTTTTCCCAAGCACTTGGGAAAAAATTGGGTATGTGCCTATCAAGTAAGAAGCACATCTGTTTGTTTTATTTTTTTTCCCTCACATGGGAACATAATAACTGGTTCTGAAGTCCTTTCTTTCTTTGAGGAAACATAATTTTCTAAGCATCTCTAAGAATTGCTTAGAAGATGGAAAGTGAAAATGGGGTCACTTGAGTTGTATACCAAGAGTACTGCCTGCCAAATCAATCCTAGATGGTCCATGTGTCTAAATAGACTGTAGAATAATCCTCTACAATTACCTCAGCAGGACCTTCTGGAAGAATTTCCTCTTTGGTTTTGTAAAACTCTGCTCCTCAAATCTCTTCTCATCTGATAGACTTCACTGACCTAGTAAATATATATGCTTGCTTTTATGAAGGTCAAATGGGAAAGAGAAAAGAAAATCCAAGTTTTAATTAGCTTTACGTTTTCTAATTCAACAAATTACAGACATATATTTCTGTATTCTCTATATGTATCCCACCAGACAAATCCATTTGGTGAATGTTTGATGATTACGCTATAACGTTGTCTGAAGAGCAGTTGCATTATAACAATAGAGCAGAGTGGGATTTGGAGGCAGATAAAACTAGGATTCAATAGAGTCCCCAAATATGACCCCTCTCACCTAATGTATGTTATATAAATTTTTGGACTCACCTTTGAATTCTTCAATAATTTCTAACTTACTAGTATACTAAGAAGATCTACGAAGTGCTTAGCACCATGCTTGACACAGAGGAGGTATCTTTAGTAGCTACTTCCCTGGTTTACCACATTCATCAATTCCTCCTGATAAGCCATTCTCTACAAGATACCCAAAATGGTCTTTTTAAAATACACATTAGCCCATACCACCTCTTTGCTTTTATCCAACGGGTTCTATTAGAATAAAATCAAATAACTTGCCCTGGATTATGAAATCCAATTTGTTTCATCTTGGCCTACATCTCCAGCTTCATACAAATTTCTTCTTGTGCACACCATATTCTAGCCACACTGGCCTTCTTCCTATCTCTTGAAAACCCCAGGTCGTTCTACCATGGGCCTTTGAAGTGGCTCTTTTCTCCACTTGATTGTTCTTCACCCATTTTGTGTTGCTTCCTCTTTCCTGTCACTCTAATTTCACCTCAAATACCACCTTCTCTGACAGGCTTTTCTTAATCACAAATCCTACGTGTATCACTATCTGTTTTTTTTCTTATTAATTTGTCAACCAAATTCACTACTGCATACTCCAGTCATTAAATAAGTGCCTGCAGAAAGAAAACAATCAGCTCCACCTCACCTTCATCCTTAATTCCTCTTCCATTAATATTTAAATTCTAATGGTCACAAAGTTCTATTGATCCAATGTGATAAATATAAATGTTGCAAATTTGGTTTTTAAAAGTTTTAAATTCCCGTATTTTAGGAAAAATTTGTAGAACTATTGAGTCCCTTTATCTTTAAGTCAATGCAATTAACCTGGCCAATATTATATTTTCAAATTATTGGTTTAACCTCCTATGACTATTTAATTATAATGTTCCTTTCCTATATATTTTTTTTTCTTTTTCAGATGAGTGGTTGAACATATGTGTATTTCCTAATGGAGACCTCTTTGCTTAGGCCACTGTATTCAATCAACTATTATGCACAGTTCCCAAGTGTTTCTTTTTCTTGCCTCAGTAGGTATTTAAATTTCCCATTAAAAATCACTGGGGTAAAAACTTATCAAGTATGTTACCAATTTCAGGAAGTTACATGAATAACAATTTAATATTTTAGAATACAGAATAAAGACATAATAGTTAACCAAAAAGGTACTTTTTGTGATATAAACTTGTAAATTTGAAAGTGGAAATGGAGAATACCTTTAAAGCCAGTATTCCTATGTTTTATTGCTTACAGGAAGAAAGAGCTCAGTCCTATTTTAAATGGAATCTGTGATACAATTTCCCATGTAAAGCTAGATTTTTTATATTAAATAACATTTGCATTTCTAGTATATGGTCTACTTAGTCAGGGTGGTTTTTTTTTTTTTTTGGCTTTTATAAAGGGTATTTTTTTGGGTAGGGTGGGTTATTTTAATATTGTTAAATTATATTTTTTAGAATTGGTTTGACAAATTTTGATTTTTACCTTTTAATTCATAAAGAATACTGAGCTAAATTTTTGGAAGTATCATCATTTTCAAGTTTGAATTTATGTTTATGATAATAAAGTGTTTAAACACTGTGGCAGTTTGAAATTGTTTTATGAATCCCAAAAAGAGAAAGATTATGTTTGTGTTCCAAATTCATTCCTGTGGGTGTGAGACCCTTTCAAATTGGATTACATCAGTGCGGCATGACTCAGGTTGAGTCTCTGCCTCTTGTTGGCTCTGATATAAACCGAAACATAAGGAAAAGGGAACTCTGCCATATTTGATCCTGCCATGCGAGAGAAAGGAGAGGCTCAAAGAGCTGAGGCACAGAAAATGAGCCAAGTGCCTGATAATTTGCAGTTGAACTCAGGAAGAAAGTGGAGCAGCTGAGACAAGGCCAGGTAAGAGAAAAGCCCTATGCCTAGTTGCCCACAGCTGAGCTCTGTGAGATGATGATAGATTTTAGAGGGGAAGGCAGAGACCATCCAGAGATCGGTGGCCATTTTGCTTCACCACGTGGAAGCTGACTTTGGTGAGAAGCACCTCTTATGGTGCCTTGGGTTAGACTTTTCACAGCCTTGGAATTCCAAGCTTTTACCCCAATAAATTTGCTTTATAAAAGCCTACCTATTTCTGGCGCTTTTCATCAACAGTCCTTTGATAAACTAAAAGCAAAGCACCAAAACAGAAATTTACATTCTTTTGCTCTTCTTATATTAAACAATTCCTACACTGTACCTATATCCAAGGTTTACTGTGAACCTGTAGTAAATAAATGGCTGAGCTGACTAATTCAACTTTGGTCCATGGCTATAAACCTCAAAAACCAGTATGAATTCTCCACATTTTCAGAACACTCTCCCCCCATTTTCTTCAAAGAATATTTTTTCTTTTATTATCTCTCTTTAAATACTGAATACTTTCTTCTCAAGTCACATTCTCAGCTGTTGACTTGGGTCTTATGACAAATGAACCAAACAATATTTTCATAGAAATTGCCACCACCACTTCACACCTGTAAGAAATTGTATCAACATAAACTGCCTTTCATTCTATTAATATAGATATATTTTTAATGAGTTCCTTTTCTACTGAAATCATTTATCTGCTTTCCTTTGCTTGTAACTAAACTCTGACTGATATATGACCTTACCAAAAATCTAATTACTTTAAATTGCTTCTCATTTCAGGTGTGAGTATGTGAAAATCAGAAATAAAATCCTCCTATAAAGCTATGTTAGGTTGTCATGGGAATATTGCATTATTCCAATGATATTTAGTGAGACATGACCCTCTTCTAAAAAATTGTGTATGTATATACAGAAAGGCTTATTTTATAGCAACTACTGTTTCCTTCATTAAGGAAACTAGAAAATACTCATTTATGGAAAGTCCCCTGTCATTAAAACCAAGCAAGTTTAAAATACTGGTAAAAGACATCTACATGAGTTGTCCTTCTTGACTTCTTTTTGCTCTAAGTGACCTATTTTAGAGCACAGATCTCATGAATTCATTATTTAATGGGTCCCAAGAAAGTAAAGAATGAAATTAGAAGTCTTAGCTTAATTTAGCTAAGCCCATAACCAAGCCCATAACCATTCTGAAACACAATACTCTTGTTTTGTTTTTCCCAAGGGAGAAAATGTATTATTGACCATAATCATGAAAATGTTGATTTCATAGTTCTGTTAGCAATTTTGGTTGTATCATTCTGTGCTTGAATGATAATAGTAGGAAACAGAACTTATGGATAGACTTAAGAAAAATATTATGCAAAGGAAGACCAAACTTACTGGGTGAATATATAATTCTTCCAATAAACTGACAGCATGTCTAAAGTGAAATCATTTTTACATGGTGAAAAGAATAAATACCTGACAGTAGCCAGATGTAAAATTTTAAAAAAAGAAAAAAATCAAGAACAGTGGATGAGAAGATTTTTTAAGAGGAACAAATAGGCAAAAGTTCCAAAAAGAATGTTTTAAATATTAAATTAAAAAATGAAGAAGACTGCACACCTGCTATATGCCTTTACTTCAAATTAGTTTGTGGAAGCTGAACATCTAATCATCTATAGAGCAGTAAAAAAAGAATTATTGTGCTGTGACATGTTGTCTATGTATATTTCAAAATTACCTCAATAATTTCAAGTCATTATGCCACCGGATTTTTCTTAAGTCTTCCTATCAATATGAATCACAAAGATTAGCATACATCTCTCTTAATGTTAGGTTTAAACATTGAGATTATGTAAAAGCATATAAAGTATTATCCCAATTCTTTTAAACTGACAGGAAAAAATTTAAATATTAATTTAAAATGTCATTCAAATAAATAAAAATTTCAATTCTGAACTTTTTTCCCCAGAAATGCCCAAAGGCAAGGTAGGAGAGATATTCTACAAGATATTGTCTTTCTTTCCCAAAGCAGACCTTTGGCTGAGGTTACACAGGGTTACACAAAAGTTAAAGGACAGGACCACATTTTCTGCCGGGTCACATACCATGGCATGTGTTTATTTTTTTTTCCACAGACACGATGCATGCTAATAATATTGGATAGTCTGCCTAAATTGTCCCTAGTGGTATAATCTAAGAGAATGATAGGTACTTTTTTCCCCTGTATAAACATAAAATTAATTTGAACTGTTCTCAAAAAATAAGAAATGAAATCCCATTATTTATTGTAGGCTTTTTAGTTATTAGATATTTTCCCACTTAATAATCCAGAGAAAAACATATTGACTACAAAAGCATGGAAAACCTGAACCTTGTTGTCTTTGTTTTTATTATGATATTTGTTTTTTGATATGAAAGTAAAATTTCCTCTTTAGCATTTTTAATTCAAGTTAATATTTACATTTAGCAAAATACTGTGCAATTGTTTTGAGATTGGTTTTGTTTTAAAATAGAAACAGCTGAAATATTTAGACACAATCATTTGTTATGTTGAAAACATATTTTAAAATGAAGATTCTTTACAGTATGGTAGCATTAACATGAGTAGATTACAACATCTAATTTATTCAAGAATGATTTTTAAAGTGCAGTTTGGTTAGATTTCATTATTATTTATATATTTTCGAATGGGTAAATTCATATTAAAAATTATTTTTCCTGATGGCTTTCTGGCTTTAGAAACAGAAATATTTGGGTTTGAATCTCAGTTTCATCACTTGGATTTTTAAGCTGAAAATATTACTTAGCCTTCTTTAGTTTTTATACCTGCAAAATGAAGATTGACTTACCTCTCAATGTTATTCATGAGGATTAAATGAGAAAATGGGAGTAGATATGAGATCAATTAATAATTATCTATTTCTTATAGAGTTTTATGGTTTACAGAAAACTTTTCCACGAACATTAAAATTTAGTCTTGTTTTCCACAGCTGTGAGGTCCCAAGTCCTCACTGGCTTGCTGACCTTGGACCTCTTTGTCTCCACCGCTTCCCCCACCCCTTAGGGCCTCAATTAAATGGCTTGGCCCTAAAGTTTTTTTTTTAGTCTTGTATTAACTCGCTGCAGTAGATATTATGGACTTTATAGGTAAGAAAATGGAGACTAAAAGAAGGTAAGTGACGGAAATAATAAATAGTAGACTTAAGGATACAACAGGAATCTTTCGATTCTCTGTTCAATGATACTTCTAACATTAGATGAATAGAAATGAAGGCATATATAAAAATAAATTCAAGAATGTGATAAATGGAATTGAAGATTTCATGAGAGGTAATGTTTTGTTTTAAGGAAAGAGGGACAAGGATACCATCAAAGTACAATGCCTGGATACATTTACTGTGTTTGTCTTTATATATATTGCTCTTAAAGGTAGTGGAAATTTTTTTCTGTGGCGTATCTTACAATATGTATCACACAAACAGGGCGGTAAAAAAAGGCTTACTGTTTATGGTTTAGGGTGGTATTTTCTGTTTATATGAGAAAGAAGGCAAGTAGAAAAGAATAGGCTTTTGAATAGGAAACACTGAATCTGAAATTTAGTCATATTCTCCCTACAGAGGGATTGACCTCAGCTGCCACATGAGGGGCAAAATGTTTTATCCTAATGTTGGCAATGTAAGGTCCACAAATGAAACATTTCACATGGCTTGAGAATATGACCTTGATGTATTTTCTATAATAACCAGTGATCAGGTCAATTTCTTTAGAAATTGGTACCAGAACATCACCTTCCATTATTAATCTTAAATAATGCCCTGACATTGTTTTGTTATATAGTTAGTTTCCATGTCAAGGCAATGTTATAGCAGTTTAGACGTTTCTAAGTTATTTCAAACTCAGAAATAATTACTTCAACAATTTATTTAAAACATATGTAAACAATTTAATGTGAATTTGATCATTAAACTGTGATACATTTTGAACTCTGCATGTTTTTCAAACCACAAAAAATGTGTGCACAAATGTAATGTTATCCGAAAGGAACTTAATTTCTATTTTGGGATTTCATTTCCTTCTGATGGTAGAACAACTATTCTGACCATTTCCATGTAAATAGAATGAAATTCAGCGATTGTTAAAGACATGTTATATTTAAATGAAGGCATACATGAGTATACATCCTTCTTTAGGACCTATTTTAAGTTGTAGGTTTATGGAAAAGTTTATTGTTTGTAGTAAAGAGGTATTCACTTCTGGGTCTTAACTACTTTTTTTCCCCTTATGTAATATACTTTATTTATAGAGAAGTTTTAGATGGCATAAAAGTTACATGGAAAGTATAGAGGATTTCCATATGGCCCACCCCTCCCCCCCTCAAATTTTCCCCTATTAATAACATCTTACATCATTGCGGTACGTTTGCTACACTTGAACTAATACTGAAGCATTGCTACTATGGCATCTGGTGAGGTGTCTCTCATACCTTCATGTCTTCCATTGCTATAGTTGCTCCCTTGTCTGGTTTCTGAGGGTCATCATTCTCAGCCATCTCCAAGCTAGATCACAATATCATTTGGGGTCCTCAGGATCTCAATGTACCATCTATAGTACCATCATGACATGAGATACTATTTGACTGTACCCCCCAGAGTCCTGTTTGAAGCTGAGTTCATGCTCATCCCCGAGGTAAACCTTGTAGTATCTCATATCTAGCCGACAGGATGAGAGAACACTGCATTTAGATCTGCAAACCTAAATATAGAGGTCAATTTCTCCCCTCTCATCCAGGAAATTTGCCTAAAGGATAGGTCCATGTATAGGTTCTATGATCTGAATGCTTTACATTTCTGAATCTCTTTCTACAATCTACCTCATAATCCCTATTTAGGAGGGTCTTATTTAATGTCCTTGAGTGGTCACTCTGCCAGTATTTAGTTATTTATTCTTCTTTTGTTTCTTCATGTTTTACTGGGCTGGGTTGAAGTGTTGAAATTAAAGCCAATAATTTGTAACTTTGTTTTCTGATTTTTCTAGACAACTCAGTTGAGATAATGCCTTTCCCAAAACTGCCATACTTAGAGAAGTTAAGAAAAAATGAGCATGGGGGAGAAACAGCAATGAATAGTTCACAATATTTTCAGTGTAAATAATTAAAATGAAATCATATTCACAACCATT
The DNA here is from genome assembly GCA_026826555.1 of Tolypeutes matacus. Taxonomy (NCBI): domain Eukaryota; kingdom Metazoa; phylum Chordata; class Mammalia; order Cingulata; family Chlamyphoridae; genus Tolypeutes; species Tolypeutes matacus. The sequence goes on along the minus strand of JAKSZT010053946.1, from coordinate 5,142,956 downwards.
AACTATGAAACAGTGATATAAGTATATACATATTAATTAATTGTTCTGATACAGTGTCATCTAGGTTAAAAAGTTATAGAATGCTATGATTCTATCATTTTCAAAAGTGCTCAACACTAATAATTACTTCTATATGTTTGCATAGGATGAAATACAAAGAAATATAGTTCTCAGTCCTTTTTTAATATAATAAATATTTTATCTCTTTTTTTTTTTTTAGGGGATATAGGGAATTCAACCTATGACCCCCTGTCTCCTGCATGGGAAGCAGGAGCTCAACCACTGAGCTACATCTGCTCCATTGTTTTATCTTTTTAAACATTTGCTTATATATTTTCCTTATGTAAAAAATTTGCATTTTGTGATTAAAATAATGTTTTTGTCAATAAAAATAATTTCATCTTAATAAAATAATTGTAAGTATAAAATGTATGTCTACAAATATTCACTCATTTAAAAAAAAAGATCCTTTGTTCATAATTACTAAAATAAAAACAACCAATTCATAAAAATGCCATTTATAAAAGGTATCCACAATAGATGGCACTATTTTCGCCGACAGACTCAAATGAGGTAAGGACAATTACACACACGTATGTGCACATGTATGTATTCACCTAAGAAAGAGAGAGCGCTTAATCAAGAAACAATGCACCATTGTTTTCCTTCCTCGTGCAGGATGACTGAAAATACAACAAACCACAATCAATCAGTCACATACTTGAGTGATATTTTGTAATCAATTTTTTTAATTCAATTTAACAAATTTCCTGGGGTATCACAATCAATTGCTCAAAAATAAAATTTTGGAAAATTTCTCAGCCATAAAGATCTAGTATTCAAACTCAAAAAAAGAAAACCTAAAAGAAAAAACACATACATAATAACTTTGCAAATGAAACATCACAATGAAAAATAAAGAAACTCAGAAGACTGATTTTGTTTGAACTAGAAATTCAAAATAACCGAAGGAGAGTTCTATTGTGTTAAATATTGTCCTTTGTAATTATAAACTCAGCTGATTTCCCATCTGCAGAAATAAAGCTAGGCTATATAGCAAAGGATTATAAAGCTGGGCCACTTTGAATTGCTTATAAGAGCCAGCAGATGTCAGTCTTATTAAAAGACTGCCTGAGTAATCCTTTATGACAGTTAATTGCCTGCTATGGTTGTGGGCAGAATTTCAAGATGTGAAGGATTTAACCCTGAGCCTCTTTTCACCTTACCACATACTTTACACTAATGACAACAAGATCAGTATATTAAAAGTGTCAGCTGTCCTGCCATCAGTTTTCAAAGGTGTTCTAACTATAATATATGGTCAATGGTTATGTAAGCAGCATTGCCAAATCTCTGTAATTATTACAGAGATGTAACCAGGCACAGAGAATAAATGTTACTGCAAGCTAAATCAAGCACTGACAATACTATAATTAGTCTGCTGATCCATGCCATTTGTTCTTTTTAGAAGATATCTAGAGTAGCAAGAAATTGAGCTTCAATTTTTAAAATGAGAAATTTTCTTTTGTAAAATTAGTGTTTGGTCATTTATGAATAGCCAAGGGCTATTAATCCATTACCCTGAATTACTCAAAGCACTCCTAATATCTTAGATTGTGACTTTGTAGGAAGGTGACTGGTGTGAGATGTTTATGAGTTCAACAAATAATTTAAAAAATAAATTTATATAATGAAAGAAGAATATCTGGAATGTAAATTCATTTAATGATTTCAAAGTCAGAATAAGGAGATGTGATATGTGTATGTGTTCAAGCATATGCTAATCTGCTCACACACGTGTGATATACTCTAAGAAAATACCAGATTCTCTAACTTATTCCTTTGAGTACGGAACACATATTAACTGTCATATAGGACTATGTAAGATTCTGTCAGAATTCTTCTCCAGGTATAGTTATTATGATGAGTGAGTTCATGTAATAGTAAGATATACCACAGCTTGTCTGGATAAAGCTATGAATAATCCTGAAAAAAAACGCTAAGGAATTCCTAGTAATTTCTTCTAATTACTGGTTTGTGGACTTTAATAACTTATTTAACTCCTCTGATCTGCAGTTTTGCCACTTGAAAATAAGATAATACCAATCTCGTAGAACAGTTTTGCTGATTAAATAATAGAAGCAAAACAACTTTTACAGAACTTGGACCTTTTAGGGTCTCAAAGAACTTATTAGGATTCTTATTATAAAATTTGACCTTTCCAATAAGACTACTGATATGATCAGCTATGTATTGCCTGGTAATTCCAATCAAAAGTATCATTGAATTATCCAGTTGGAAGATATCCTAAAGGTGATTAATTCCAAGGCCCCACCCAATATAACATTATTTACCAGTTTACTTTAATATTTGGAGAAAATGAAATTCAGATTCTATCTGAGTATTTCCAGCTCACTGCCTCACAAAATAGCTCATTCCATTTTTGAACTGCTATACCTATAATAGTAATATTGACATAAAATATTCTTGCCAATTGCTACTTCAGTCTGGCCCCAGATCTGGACTCAGTAGAGATACAAAATATATTTTCCATATCAATAGCTATAACACTTTATGACAGCATTTTATAAGCAATATGTTTCTAGTTCTTTCAATATTTCCCTATATTCATATTGCAGTAAATATAATTACCTACCTTATAGTTTTGCTTTAATAAATTGATGTTTGTAAGAAATGAGCTTACTGCCGGGCATATAATAAATATCCCATAAATTTACATTTTTCCATGCCCTTCATCTTTATGTGCCCACTCTTAAAGTTACACCACATTTCATCACTTCATATCTTGTAATATTGTGATTAAAATGGGGCAGAGTGCTGCAGATGTGGAATTATTATCTCTTATGTTCTAGTAATTGATCTTAATTTTAATTTTATTTTAAGAGACGCATCATAACATTGACTAAAGTTGAGCTGTGCTGAACAAAAATTCTTACATAATTTAGGACTATTTTTCTTTTAATTAAGTTTCTTTGGCTTCAATAATAGTTATATTGGCCCATGTAACTATACTGTTAAAGGAGTAGTTCTTGCTTATGATCCAGAATAAGAGGCACAAATATTTTTACCAAGGCAAATGACGTTAACAATACACCTTCTCTCTCTCAACAAAGTGTCCTCTTTTATTTTAATCTCCATCTCTCCAATTTTACCTCTTCCTCCTCAACCTGGTTCATGTATATTGTTCAACTATATGATAAGCTTGTTTCTTTAGTTTTGCAAAAATATATCTTATAATATATACTCCTGGGGATGAGCCTCCCTGGCACCGACGTTTACTACCAAGCACCAACTAGCAATGCAACTGGAAAAAGACTTTGACCAAAAGGGGGAAAAGTTAAAGACAAATGAGTTTATATGGCTAAGAGACTTCAGAGTGAGTCGAGAGGTCATTCCAGAGGTTACGCTTTTGCACATCTGAGCAGGATTTCTTTGACTGCCAAAGTAAATATTACCTCAAGTAGCAGGGCTCCTGAGGGCTCTGGAGACATCCAGACACTCTAGTCAGGGCAGACAGCTCAGGAGTTTGGTGCCCTGCCAGTGGGCACTACTTTGGAATTTATGTCCCCCAGTATGACAGAGTTGGACTCAGTTGTGGTTTCCCTACACATGGCTCTTCTGCCCCTTCCATTTGAACCTATAGTCATTACTAGAGTTGATAGGTTTATGTCCAAGAGACTTAAATCTTTGGGGTGTCATATAGACATATAGAAGAACCAAAATGAGAAAAAAGGAAAGGGAGATGGAGAGAGAGCATTATCTACATTATTACTTTCCTTAAAGTACAAATTGAGATTTCCAAAGCCTTTCTGAATCGTGATCCTTTTATATGAACCTTATTTTTTCCACTTTCTGGAAATTGTTAATGACTTCTTTTTGCCTCTTGTCATATGTCATGATTATTTATAGATCTATTTTCAATTGTGATATTTGCTCCATAGGCCCTTTATATTAGGATTTCATAGCCTTCTGTTACAGAAAATTTTATTGAATTATTCCTTTGGTCATTGCCTTGCTTTCATTTTCTTGAGTACTCTGATATTACTCCTCCCAGGTCGTTGCTTTAATTTTCTTATTATGTTTTCCTTTTTTTTTTGTATTTTATCTATTTTGAGGGAGAATTACTCAACTAAACTACCAACTCCTCCAAGTTGAGGAGCAAATATACTTTAAATAGGTTGTTATGTGTGGCAGCGAGAAGGGGTTTGAAAAAGTGCACTCTGACTATGAAACAAACAAACAAAAAAACACATATAGAGTGCTGGTTCAAATAATATACTATATTTTGTAGAAGAGCATCCCCAACTTTCAAACTAGCTAGTAAAGTAAATGTAAGATAGAGTACATGGCAACACCAGTGCATTTATTTGGGTATAATTTGAGTTCCTGATCAAAATCAGTACATTCTTAGATGCTTGGTGAGCATCTATAGAAGTTGATGCTTGGAGTCTCCACATCCAGATGATGTGCTATTCCAGTGATAACAAATTATTGACTTCTCCATGAGTGAAGGGGTTTATTGTAATCAATCTGCCATTAGGTGAATGGTGGTTTTCTCAAGGAATAAATTATTTTCTGGTAAAATATTGGTCTGGGCCATTCGCAAGCTGGTAACTCAGCAATAGTTGGCAATCAGGTCAGTTTTGAGTTGGGGTAATTCACGTAGTGCAGATCATTTTGAATGACTTTTTCACTGGAAGTATTACCATGTTGTACATGCAACCAATAAGAAAGCATCATCCCTTCCTTCCATGATTTGAATATTTCTAGGAGTGGTTGTGCCTTCTCTGTGTTTACATTCCCTATGAGACAAACAGGAATCACTTTTTCATAGCTACACATTCAGCTGAGTGACATCAGTCCTGGGATCTGGAAATACCACCTCTTCCTTTTTTTTTTTTTTTGCTCCAGACCAAGGCATAATAGAGGCTTGCTGCTATTTTTAATTTTTGAGTTGCCACACAGTCTTCTGCTGACCTTTCTGTTCTTTCAAAGCCTGTATTGCAATCCCTCCATTGAAGTACCTAAAGTAAGCTCAAATTCTCTGGTTATACCAGAGAACATCATAACTTATTGCCATTAATCCATTGAACCGAACTTTTAAACAAGGCACTAGGAGGATGTGCCTACATTACACAGTATTGTTCTGATTTATGGATTTCCTTCCAGTCAGCATTATTACTTATCCTTGATTGTGTTTCCTGTTTGATTTTGGCTATCCTTACTCGTGTGTAAAATTTCAGAACTTGTCTTGCTTTCCATTCCTGTATAATCTCTTTATCCCACAAATGTCTGGCTGACCTAATTCTCCTGATTATATTAAGTTCTTTCATTTCTTTGGTTAAAACCAAAGAATTTATTTCCTTCTATAATAGATTACATTTATTTACTCCCATTTTATATACTTTCCTCTTTCATACTTTATGTGCTACTTTGTGATTTTATCTCCCAATCATTAGAAGCCCATTAGTAGGATTTTTGCATCTGTTCTTGTTTTATCATTTACTTTGTCCCTTGCATTTTTCTTTATGATACGCTATTAACAACAAAAACTCCAATTACTATAATTTTGCATTTAAAAAGACCATCGCCTGCTTCAATCTTTTCTTCTGGAGTTTCATTTCTTTTTATTCAGCATCAATATACTGCATATAGAATCAATATCTTCATGGTGAATGCATTGCCTTGTTATTGCCTTGATTTTGGACTCCTTGCTTCAAAATAGTGAACCATTGAATTCCTACATTTAAGTCAGCCTAATTGGTGATATTTATTGTTTCAGCCATGAAACTAAGATGAATGGTTTGATGTAATTGTTGGCTATCTATATCTATATCTATCTATATCTATATCTATATCTATATTTATATCTATATATCTATCTATATCTATATCTATCTATAGCCTTATCTATATCTATGTATCATCTATCTACCTGTTTTTCCAGATATTACAACACCACTTTTTGTAAAGATTACATTTATCCATTGAATTACCTTGGCATCTTTGGTGAAAAATCTGCTGACTTTTCTCTGTTTCTTTGATTTGTATGTCTATCGTTATGCCAATACTACATTGTCTTGATTATTGCATCTTTATAGTAAGTCTTGAAATGAGAGACTCTAAGTCTTCCAACTTTGTTATTCTATTTCAAAATTGTTTTGGCTATTCCAGATTTATTTCATTTCTATATGAACATTAGCATCATGTTTACAATTTTGATTAAAAAAATTAAAGTTTTCTCGCACTTTGTGTTTTACTTTCCTGGGTTGATTAAAGCAGATACCATGAAATGTGTTGGCTTTTAACAGTTGGAATTTATTAGCTTACAAGCTTACAGCTTTGAAGCTGTGAAAATGTCCTCTGTATTCATCCCATTTATATGACTACAGTAAGATTAGACCCATCCTGAATGAGTTGGGTCAAATCTTAACTGAAATAGCTTCATTAAAAGATCCTAGTTACAATACATCCACGCCCACAGCAATGGATTAATTTTAAGAACATACTTTTCTGAAGTACATACAGTTTCAAACCACCACAGATTGAGATAGCAATGAACTTAAAATGAATTTGGGAATAATTAATATCTTAACAATATTGAGTATTTTGATACATGAACATGGTATATGTACCTCTTTATTTATTTAGATCTTCTTAAATTTCTCAAGCAATGCTTTGTACTTTCCAGTAAAATAGTTTAACAAATATTGTTTTTAATATTTCAGGTTATTTGATGATATTTTACATGTCCTTTTAACTTCTATTTTCCAATTATTGATTGATAATATATAGAATTAAAATTAGGTTTGGATATTAACATTGTTTCCCAAGATTTGCTAAACTTACTTATTAGTTAAAGTAAATTTTTGTGAGATTTTTAAGGATGTTCTACATATATGACCATAATGTCTGTAAAAGAAAGAAAATTTTACTTTACCCCTCACAATCTGTAGGTCTTTTTTTTTCTGACTTGACATATTGCACTAGCCAGTACAGCGTGAATAGAAAAGGATATTTGCATTAGTTTATTATGGATTCAATAACAAATTACCACAAACAGGTAGCTTTATACAACATAAATTTATTTTTCCACCACTTGAGGGCTAGAAGTCCATTATCTGGCATAACCATGCTCACCCTGGGGACTTTAGGGGAGAATTCGTTCTTTGGCTCTGCCAGCTTCTCTCGTTGTTAGCATTCCTTGACTTGTGGCTGCATCTTTCCAGTCCCTGCATCTGTGGTCATATTGCTTCCACCTCTTTTGAAAGTCTTCTCCTCTGTGTGTCTCTTATAAGGACACTTGTCATTGAATTTAGGGTCCACATGGAAAATCTAGGGAGATCTCATTCACGATCCTAAACTTAAATTGCATCTGCAAAGACCTTTTTTTCCAAATAAGGTTCTGGGAATTCACAGGTTCTGGAAATTGGGCATAGATATAACTTTATTGAAAGACACCACTCAATGTACTACAATATTTTTGCCTTGTTTAAGATTTTTGAGGGAAAATATTTAGCCATTCAGTATTACATATGTTAGCTGCATGCTATATATATAGATGCCTCTTATTGGGTCAAGCAAATTTCCTCTTATTCCAAATTTGCTCAGTGTTGTTGTTTTTTTTTTCATTGTGAATGATTATTGAATTGTGTCAAATTATCTAATGAAGGCATCCATATTTTCTTGATATGATGAATACTATTAACTAGTTTCTGAATTTTGAAACAACTTTACATTCTTGTGTTGTTGATGATGATGATGATGTCAATAACAACAATGACATTTATCTACATATTCTGTATATTAAGTGCTTTTTATATCTTGTGTTGATCAGTTATTCATCTTATAGTATTTTCTTCTATCTGAGAAATTTTCTTTATTATGTTTTATAGTGTAGGCTTGCTGGCAACAGATTTTATCATTGTATGAAGAAGGCTTTTTTGTCTTCATCTTGAAAGATATTTTCATTTAGTATATCATTCTAGATTGACTTACTCCTCCCGCCTCCTCCAGCATTTTTAAAATGTCATTTAATTGTCTTTTGACTTATATAATTTAAGTTAAGAAGCATGCAGTTAGGTACCTTTGTTCATCTATAAGAGATATATCTTTTTTTTTTTCTCTAGGAGATTGTAAATCTTCCTTTTATCACAGGTTTCCAGCAAACAAATCATTATTTGTTTTGGTGTAGTTTTCTTTGCATTTATGCTATTTAGATTTCACTCTATCTATAATTTATGATGATTTTATAAATGATTAGATTCTATATTTTACAAGTATTTTTGCCCCTCTCCCTTTCTAATACTATAATTACACATATTTAGACTAAATATACAATTTTTTGTATTTTATTTTCATTTATTTTAGTTATTTTTTTCTGTCTGGCTTTTATTTTTATAGTTGCCATTTCTCCTATTTGGATTGTCTGATATTTTCTTCTAGAACACCCAATCTACTTTTAATCCTTTACAGAAAATTTTCATTGTGAATAATTTATTTTTCATCCCTAGGCATTCAATTAAGTACTTTTTTTATATCTTCCATTTCTTTTCTCATTATGTTATATTTCTTTAGAGCATATTGAGCATATTTACAATAGCTGTTTTAACATCATTGTCTTCTGATTGCATTATATTTTACTGTTTTGAGTCTACTTACTTATTATTCTGATTATTGGTCACATTTTTCTTCTTCTTTTTATGCCTAACAGTTTTATTAGATCATTGACATTGTGAATTTTATAGAGAGAGTAATGAAGTTTATTCCTTAACTGAACTTTGCTCTGACAGGAAATTTCTTGATGTCTACCTTGGTGATTTTGAAGATTGATTTTAAGTTTTATTTGGGAAGGTTTAGAGTGGCTTTGACTCTGGCTGCTATTTATGGCCATCTAAAAGGTAATGAATCTTTTGAGAGAATCTACTTAACACCATATTATTCAATGAGTTATCTTCATTCTGGATCATGGATATATGAAAGATCCACAACACTGTGTGAGCTCCAGAAATTTGTTGCAGTAAGTCCATAATCAATGCAAACAAAAGTTCTCTTTCAAAGTAACGGTATTTGTTTTTTTTTTTTTTAAACTCTTAGATTTAACCTTTTTTGCTACTTGATTATCTAGCCCTAAAAGGCGAAGTTCCTTGTTTTGCTTACATTTCAGTAAGCTTGGGAACATCAAGAAAAAGTTCTAACAAACAAAATTTCAAACCTTCTAGACTACACAATAGGAAAATAAATAACTTGTGAATTGAACATCGTTTATTCAGTGGTTGTCTCTTCTAATTATACTGTTACATTGTTTTCGCATTTGTACTAATATATATGGAACAATATCCAGTCCCAACCCACATTCCTGCTTTTAGTCACATCACCAACTTATGTGTACTCAGGAGTTCAGATGCAGTGTACATCTACTAAAGAAAACTATTTATAAATCCTTCAGATATCAGTTTTCCATGTGGTATTTTGCATGTTTGCTCCCCACTCCTTTCCATAGTGACCCATGGTCTAATGTTTTGGACAAATGTACCAACTCTGAGAGTGGATAGAAAATGGAACTACTTTCTTTCTGAAGAGATAGGAACCATGAAAATAAAATTCTGATAATTATAATTAGAAGCAGATTGTAATTTGCCAAATCTACCTTGGAACTAGTTCTCTAACCAAAAGTGATTGACCTCAGAAAGCCAAGGATAATATCCTTGTTATCTTATCAAATTCTGTGAGATTTCTAAGCTCTGTCAAATTCTGTTCCATAGGTGGGATTCCACAGTTCTGAAGGCTGAATAGCTAATGTGTTTTATCTTAAGAGCCATCTGTTTTAGTCAGGGTTCTCCAGAGAAATAGAACCAACAAGAGATATAATTATATCATTATAATAATATATGCGATACTCCATATTTATACTTTATCAATATATCAATATACTTCTATCTATCTATCTATCATCTCTCTATCTATCTAATCTTTTCATCTAAGATGTGTATGTTAAGAAATTGAATCACAAAATTGTATGGGCTGGCAAGTCTAAATTTCCTTTAGAAGATTGATATTGAAGTTTTTAGTCCAAATTCCTTAAGGAAAGCTAGCAGTTTGGGAATTCTGCTGATCTGATGTTTAAATCTTTTTTTTTTTTTTAATGTTTAATTCTTGAGGCAGAAGTTCTGCTGATTCCTAGAACCCGAAGTTCTTGCTCTTACGAGCTCAAAATGGTCAGACTAAGCTCACCTGCATTATTGAGGTTTAATCTCTTTCACATAACATCAACTGATTATAGATGCTTAATCCAATCTACAAAACACCTCCACAGCAACAACAAGGTCAGTGTTTAACCAAACAACTGGATCCCATAACCGAGACAATTTGACACGTCCGATTAGGGGCAAACACCAATAAAACTATTCATAGTATCATATTTTTTATCATACATTATGTTACTGACTTTTATATCTAAGGAAAATAGCCCAGAAAACTGCTTATTAAAAATAAAATTGTTTTGAGCAAAGTGTTCCCCGAGAAACATAAAGTAATTTTATTCTCATCATTTTTGAGATTTTAACTTAATTAATTTTATAAAAAGCTGTAAGTAGTAGAGTTAACTTACAAATTCTTATTCATCTGTAAAATGTTATACAATAATTCACCTCTGGATATGAATTTTTCGTATAAATTCATATATGCATTCATATATATGTAATATAAACTTATTTCACACACATGCACACACTTATATATTAAAAAGGAAATAAATATCTGTATATATCCTATATTACTTCACTTATTTTTAATAAGACTGACATTTTACTGTCTACTGTACTCACTATGAGTCAGATCATCTATACTCATATATCTGTATATCTAGATAGAGTGTGAGAGTTAAAATAGCCTGTTCAAAGTCACAGAGCTAGTAAATGGTGAAGCCTGCCATAGGACCCATATAACTGATCTAATATAACATATTCATTCTTACCAAAATCAACGTTGAGTCTCAAATATTTTGTGGGAAAATAATTAAAGGAAATCATTTTATTAGTAGTAGTAGTATTTAGTATTATTATCCTACTATTACCTGCACTGTAAAAAATGTTTAAAATAAGAACTGCATATTCACTTTATCTGGATATAGACACTACACATTATATAGGATATATCATTCTCTGAATTGGGAGCTAATATATTAAAAGGACATAAATACCACTCAATGTATAATGGGTTTTTCCTTAAATAGTAATGTTTTGTCCCATTCTGTCAATTTTCACAGATAAAGGTGGTGCAGAAAATACTAAAGTTCAAGTGTAAAAGAATAATTATAATTTTGTTTAATATGCATAATATATCAGAAATGTTCCAGTATTCATAAGCATATTTCAAGCTTTGAAAAACATGTCTCTTTAAGGAAGAAAGGTTGAAAGATAACTTCTGATGAAATAACTCTGGTCAAAAGTACAATAGAAAATTAACCTTGACAAAATAGTTGGAAAGGAGAGGTAGCAGTGTAAAAGGCATACCCCAGTCATGGGGTTGAAATATTCCAGGACATATTTTGAAAATCCAGATGACTCTTTGCAAGCCACCTTGACCCTTCTCAAATTCTTTACTTAGGACAAATTAAGCAGATAAAATTGGAAGAACTACATAGTCAAATCTTGTAAGTAATATCTCACATACATTGACAAATACATCTTTCATGAGGAAATATCCCCCAAGTCATTACAATGCTTTACTTTAAGACCAAGAGTTAATAGCAAGAAATACTAGTATTAATATATTTCTTTAATTCCTCAGATCCAATAATTTTGTTTGTGTGCATTTGTGTGTGCAAATATACCTGCTATTAAAAGCAGTTTAATTTGATTGAATTACATATGTAGTCCATGTGAGAATTGCCTATAAATCCCTAAAGTCAGGTAAAACATCATTGCCTATTTTTCTTTTGAAATAAATAGCAATAAAATATATATTAAAAATATTTTTAAAAAATATTTTTTAATTAACTAGAAACTTCATTTTTACTTGTTAATTATATAGGAAGATTATTTTAACATGGATATTTTGTTTTCTACAATTTTATATGTTTTTCATGTATCCATACAGCAGTGTACTAAAAAAAATGCTCATACAGAAATGCAGGAGCAGAAATAAAGTGGTGTCAAATTTGTAAGTTTAATAGTGTTTTGGGATTAGTAGCTTAACAATGAAAGAAAAGAGTCTTGATTATTTAATTTTCTGTTTTAGTAAAATGGTCATAAAAGTTATTAAAAGGCACATGTGGTAACTTATTTATTAGGAGCCTCCATTTATTAAATGCACATTATAGTACAGAAAATTTTCTACACATTTTTAACAACTTATTGATTATATATATAATTTTAAATTTATAGAAATATTTCATGAATTATGTGATATTGTCCTTTACTTAGATTCACCAACTCTACATTTTACCTTGTTTGCACTGTCTTTCGATTCTTTCTGTCTCAATATATACATCACTTTTTCTGAACCATTAAGGAATGTTAGAGGCATCATGTTATTTTACTCTTATATATATGCTTATTTACTACAAACAAGGACATTCTCTTATCTAACTAAACTACCAGGATTAAAATCAGGCAATTTACCCTTAATCCATAGCTCTAACCCACACTCCATATTTATATACTTTCCACTTCTCCAATAATGTCTTTTATACTTTTCTTCTATTCACAAGCCAAATTAAAATCAATCATTGATTTTATTTATTTATTTATGTCTCTTTACTCTCCTTTAATCTGAAATTATTACTTACGCTTTTGTCTTTTTTGACTTTGACCTATAGAAATGTAAAAAAAAAACAGGTATATTTTTCAAATGTCTTCCCTAAAACTTAGCTGGAGAGAAATCCTGTGGACAAGTTTGAGTCTCTCAAAGTCGTTACTAAAAATATCTAAGTTCGCTGAAAATCATTCCCCCCAAATATCTTCATGTATAATTTATATTTACCGTGTAGATTTTTGTACAACTCAGCTCACCATTCCCACATTGTTTATTTGAAATTTGGCTTTCCTTTAAATGAAAACCTAATATTCCACCTGTTTTATTCTTAAAGGATATTGAAGTATTTCGAAAAAGTATCTTAAAAGATTTAAAGCCTGGTCATAGATCTGGGCTTATTTAATTGTTGTTAACTTCATACTATTTGTAATAATCTTTAAAACTTAATAGTATGATTTTGGATTTCCTAGAAAAAGAAGGAAAGACCAGATGAGTCATTATTCTTAAGGAACTATTTGATAGTACCTTTACTTTAAGGTAGATTTGTCACAAAGAAAAGAAAATAAAAACTGGTACATTAAATTCATTCTTGGACCAAGAGTGAGAGAAGCATAGGGTCAGAAAGTTGGTGCTGTTTATTTCTTTGCTCAAATAAATAGTAAACATTCTCTCTCAAAGTGTCTGTTTAGGATTAATTCAGTTGCAACTGGAGGGGTTATTCATTCATTGACTCTTTCAGTCAACAATTATTTCAATATTCAAAGTGTGTTCTAGGAGTTAGAGATAAAATGATGAACAAATTTAAAATGGACCTAATCTTATTGGACCTAAATTCTAGTGGAAAAGACCAGGATCAAAAAATAATCATATAAATTATTATATAATTTTCAACTCTAATAAGTGCTTGAAGAAAAATTATATAGATGTTATGAACTATATAAGCAGAAGATTATGAGGAAAATGATGCTTGTGCTGAAATTTATAGAGATAAAAAGGAGTTTATTATCTGAGAATATGAGCAGAGCAGAACAGTATGTGTAGGGGCAGAGGCAGGAAAGCTAGTGAAATTGATGTGTAAAGAGTAATGCCAAAAATGGCATGGGATCAGGCTTCAAAAGGACATAAAGCTCAAATACAGGGCTTTAATCACATGCAGTTGAATTTTGCCTTTATTTCAGATCAATGATGAATTCCTGAAGGCTTTTAATTAAGATTTCAAAACCACATTTATGATTTGGAATTATTTTTGCTGCAATAATGATAATAGACTGCAGGAAAGCAAAAATATCTATGGGTAGATAGCTAGGTAGGTGAATTTAAAACAATTACAAGAGTCCACTTTGGATGAAGATGATTTGGTAAAAAATGGAGACAGGCACGGATATGAGAGTATTTATGAGTGTTTTAGTTTGCCAAAGGGCTTTCAATACAAAGTACCAGAAATGTGGTGACTTTTATAAAGGGGATGTATTTGAGGTAAAAGCTTACTGTTCCAAGGCTGTGAAAAGTCCAACTCAAGGCACTGTAAGAGGTGCTTTCTCACCAAAGTCAGCTGCTACATGTTGAAGCAAGATGGCCGCCTGATCTCTGCTGAGGTCTCTGCATTTCTGCAGTTGTGGTCAAACCTTGCACATGGCTTGTCTCTACAGGGCCTCCTCTCTCATTTTCAGTGGCTCTGCCTTCTTCCCAAGTTCAGCTGTAAGATATCAGGCATATGGTTCATTTCTCCCTGGATTTCTGCTCTTTGAGCCTCTCAGGGAATTCTCTCCTTGAAGCTCAGCTGTGGGTGAAACTGGAATCTTTTCTCTCATCATTGAAGGATCAAGTATGATGGCTTCCTTTATTTGTGTCTCTGTCTGTCTCTCTCAGTGTCTCCAGTCAGAGGGCAGAGACCCAAGGTGGCTCATGCCTGTCTGAAGTAGTTCAATCAAAAGCTCTAAAGTGATCTTATCAAGTAAGCTAATCAAATGACCTTCAACAGAATTCAATGCAATCGAAGGGTATCACCCCCACAGGAACAAATTAGTTTACAAACTAAACCTTTCTCTTTTTGGGATTCATAAAATAATCTCATACTGACACAATGAGACAAATAAAATACATTGTGATTATATAATAAACAAGATTCTCTATTATTCAAGCTTGTCCAGAATCCATTTAACAGCATATCATTGAATATGTACTATATGCCAGAAGTTAAATTTCAGTGCTGAATGAAATAAATTTTTAGTTTTCAAAGACCTTACAGTCTAGGTGACTAAATAGAAATGGCTAGGATATTTTTAAATGCCATTCAATCAGCATACCTCTCAATAGTTTTAGATAGTTCCAAATTAATAATTAATTTTAACATTTAGAAATGTAGGTATTTAAAAACTAATTTTAAGTAACCCATATGAATCTAATTTAATAGCTTAGCTGTTAGGGTGCCTTATTCCTGGCACACTCCACTAGAGAACACTTGCTGATATTTCTCGTTTAGTTAAGGCAATAAAGTATCTTCAAGCTCTGTGGGGCCAAATGCTCAGCATATATAACCCCTAGAGATTGCATCAATGTTTGTGAAAATATCTTATCACAATCATTATGAACTCTTCTCAATAAGTAGATATAAGAATTCTGCAAGCAATTTAGGCCCATTATCTCTTCTCCCTCCTGTTTCACCAAATCTGCTTTTTTGTAGCTTAGGCACTGAGCCAGAAGCCTATAAGTTATCTGTTACAGATTGTGTTAAGCCTCTTTGTGACACTGTAAATCAAAATTGAAAAACAAAATTGTCATAACATTCAAAGTTCCTTTGAGGACAAGAAGAGTCTATCTCTTTATTATTGAATGCAAAGAACTAAAACCAACTCAGATTAACTTAAAAAGGGAATTTATTGAGAGGATTTGGGATCTCACAGTGTTAGACCTGGGAATAACAGAAATAACCCCCAAGGGTCAAAAAGGAGGAAGCAGGAAACTCAGCACTTAATTATTGGGAAGCACAACTTCACGAACTTGGCATTTCGGGCAATGACAACAGCACAGCCACCCTGCCGCCAGTATAGCTTCTGGTGAGACAGAACTGACCAAACTTGACAATTTGCTGCTATGTGAGATGGCTGCTGCCTGACTGGCAGATTGGGTAGGACACAGAAAATAGCAGTAGGAAGGTATATTTAGCTGAATTTTGTGGTTTGATTTTTGACTTTGCATGAGTTCTAGACATTCATAGAAATGTATCTAGGTGCTGCAGAAGCAGTATTCACTAAACAAATTAAGAATGACTATTTTTGTCCTAGGATTAAATTGAAATCTATGCCAAAGGTATTACAATCTAGTAACACTACATCTGGAACCAAACAACTGGAGTTTCAAAGTCAGATCCATTATTCTGAGTTGTATTTTTCTAAGCAAATCACTTAACCTCAATCAACAGTTTCCTTATGAGTTAAGAAGAGATGGAGTTCTGTTATGAAGATAAAATAGATAATATTCAAATAAGGTTTTAGCTGAGTTCTGGACTATTCAATTTTCTCAGTAATGATTTTGTTATTATTTTTACCAGCACCATCATGGTTATTTTCAACATCATTATTTTATCCAATATGATAAGGACTTACAAAGTCACTTAGGAGAATAAAGTATGAATGGGGGGGGGGGGGGGGAAGTAACAATATTTGTTGGTTGTGGATTTGGGGAGAGGAAAATGGAATAACACTGTCTCAAGGAAAGGTATTTATAATTATGGAAATTATAAATTTCATGATAGAGAAATGTCCATTATAGGGCTAATTTTGTCAAAATAACAATGTTCTAGCTTGAATCATAGAATCTTCTCCTGTAAGACTGCTGGAGAAATATTCCTGTAGTTATGTTGTGATGTTTTATAGATACTTGGGAAAAATTAAATCAAGAATCCCTTTTTTCTTAGGGTGTATGTGAAGGCAATGAGTGAAGTGTACAATTTACTCTATTGGTTAAGAATGCAAAATCTGGAATCAGACTGCCTAGTTCAATATCTACACTTTAACTTTCTATTTAATTTTGGGTAAGGTATTAGCATCTCTAAGATTCAGGTTCATTTTCTATAAAAAAACAATAATAGTAATAGTGCATATCTCACACATTTTTTCATAATTAAATTTAAAAAGAATATAAGGATGTTAAATGAACAAAAATGAAGTCATATATATGAACACATGTACTTCACTTATATAGGTAAAATCATGATATTACCTTTCCCCTTTCCTTCAATAATATGATACAATGGTTCTCAAGTTTTAGTGTATCTCAGAATCATCTGTGAATCTTTAAAAACAATTCACAGACCAGCATCCCACTCTAGGGTTTATGAATCATAAATGCCAAAAAGTATATGGATGTGCATTTTGATTAAGATGTATTAAATATTCATATGTATTATCAAGATATAGAAGAATTAATGTGGTTAACTAATTAACATGTTCAAATAATGGAGAATTCTGACTGAATTTTTTATATGAGAACATTTTTCTCTAGAAAATGATTTAAAGAACATCTTGCTGCTATTAAACTCATGCCAATGAACCATGTGAAGTCTTGGTAAATACAATTTATTTCCTAAATGATTCACAATACTTTAGGCCATAATCTGAATAGCTAAAGTGTGTAAATGAAACCCAAACACTGTATTGGATAGAGAATATGCATTTGGGACATGGTACTGGGGTCTGTACCCATTATTGGCTATGTAATTTTATATAAATTACTTGATTATTTTGAGTAGCCCTTACTGTAATCACCTCTAAAAAAGAGTAATTAATGGAATAATTAGAAATAGAATTGATTGAATGAGATAAAGGGGGGGGGGAATTTTGAGAAAGTGATGCTTGCTAAATGGCAGCTCTATGATGAATAATTTTAGTTTCTTCTCTTTGGGGTGATATCAAGGTAAAAGTTCAGTCTGTTACAGAACATACATTAGAATTAATTTTATGGATGAAATCCTTCATTATGTTCCATTAGGTTATAGGGTATCATTTTTCTTCCAAATTTTAATCTTGAAATAAATTCCAATTATGGAGTCTTCCTAAGAACTTGTTTATTCAGGGGTAGCTTGGTTAAAATAAAGAGAAATCTACTTAATCTTACTCAATTAAAACAATCCTAGTTCAAAGAACATAATAAGTGTAGTTCGCCTCAACTGGACTGGAGTGTAAAGTGACCCTTTGCTTTGCCCTGGTTCAATGTATTGTCTATTTATTTCTACAAACTCTTCACTTCTTCTCTGCTTACATGTAGCCCATTATAGCTGTCCAAAAATGCTGTATTTCATCTTACAAGCTCAAACTTATTCAATCTTGGTTCTTCAAATCCAAAATCTTGAAAAAAAGAAAATTTATAGGCCTCATTAACTTCCTTGTGACAGACCTTATTTGATGAACAAAATTTAAAAGAAAAAGTAGGGCAGAGTCAGTGAGCTTAAATCACTCAGCTAATATCACATATCTAGTAAGTACAAATTTGGGAATCAAACCAGGTCCTTAAAACTTAAGGTCAGTGCACTCTCCATTAATCCACCCTGCTCTTAATTGTGGTGGTGGTGGTAGTGGTAGTGGTGGAGATGGAGATGGTGAGGATGTGACATAAAAGTATTTAATTTTTCTTGCCTCATTTAATAGAGATATCTACCTGGATGAAATAAATTATGTTTCTTAGTGATAAACAGAATTACAAAAATATTTTTCTAAGAAAATATTTTAATATCTATTAGACTCAATACATGAAATATGTTGACTATATGTACCATAACTGAAAAAAATATTATCCTAAGAACAAATTTCAACATATAAATTGAATGATAACTAAAGGATTTGTATTTTATTTTCTGTCACATTTAGATGCATTTTTAAATTTTTTCTTAGCAACAATGGTTCTTTAAACTATTAAAATTTATGTTTCACTCTTTAAAAATCAAAATAGTGCTTGACTCTTTTTATCAGTCTAAAAGGACAATGAAATATATCATTTAATTTTTAATAGAATGGTACTTTTATTTTTAAATATTATGTAGGATCTCCTATATTCCAGTAATTCAGAAAAAAAGCTGCATAGTTGCTTTTTTTAAATTTTTCTAGACTTCCCATGCAGTGGATTGGCTTAGACAATGGGAATTTATTTGCTTATGGTTTGGAGGCTAAAAGAAAGTCCAAATCAAGGCATCATCAAGGCAATGATTTCTCCCGGAAGATGCTGGCATTCTGCAGATAAGCTGTCTGTGATCCTTGGTTCTAAGCTTGTCTCAAGGCAAGGCACATGGTAGCATTTCATTGGTCTTTTGTTTGCATCTATGGCAGATTACATCTATAATCACCAAAGGAGACTGTGTTCAACAATGGACAACTCTTGTCCCATCAGTTGAAGACTTTAAAGGGAAATCTGATGGATTTCAGCAGTCAAAAGAAGAATTTCTACCTCTACTTCACTAGCCAGCTTCTCCTGGGGAACTCACCAAAACCTTCAATGGAATTCCAAACTTGCATCCTGGTCTATGGAATTAGGACTTACCCATCCCCATTGTGAGGTGAGCCAATTCCTATAACAAATATCTTATTATTTGCATATATATGTAAATATATAAGCATATAAATGTATAAATATATTAATAGTATATATCCTTTCAGTTCAGTTTGCCAAGAACCTTGCCTAATACATGCATGTCCTTTTTCTTTTTTAACTTTTGCATAAATAATTGTGGGTTCATTCTGAATGAAATTCCCATTTTTCTATGACTATCATCAGTTTAGTCTTGCATTCAGTGAGCTAGAGATTCTGAAGAATTGTGAAGCCAATCATCATCATTCATTTTTCCTTGATAATTTCATCTAATTTTCATGTATTTAAACAATTGAAATTGTTTTATAAAAGTAGTTAAAATATATCTTAATATATTTAAATTAAAATAAATTATAAAATTATATAAATATATATTCCTTTATTGAGGAATATGCTCACTTTTACTTTTATGATATGATTTTTCATTTGGACTTGTAAAGCTAAAGAAAGCTCAGCTTCTATAATCAACATCACAGATAAATTCTTATTTGACTATCTATGCTTTCCTTTTCACTTTTCTGTCTGTATACAGTTTATACTTCTATTGATACCAGTAGTTCACACTTGTAACCTTGTCCCCCTCCCTTTGTATCCACTTTAAAATTCATGTCTACTACTTTTCTTTCTATATTCATTCATTTTGTATTTTTCACTTTAGGTAAAGTATTAAAAGTATTGTGCAGATATTAGTCCATCCATCCATTACCTATCAACTAATCTAAAGAAATTGGACTAATATTATATATATATATACACACACACACACAATAAATAACAAATAGTTCTTGTTTTCCATTTGTTTTCTGTATAAAATATGGGAGAAATATACATATAGCATATGATGCAAGACATACTGTAGTAAGTACCATAATGGATACATTTCCAAATTGGCAAGAATGCCAGGATATAATATAATGAGATTTAAAGATTTTTAGTAAGATGCATGGATTCTTCCACTGAGCATTATGTAGGTCAGTGTCTGAATTCCAGTTTTGGTATTAATTAACTGTTTTTCTGTTTGTGTGTTATTATTAAATTTCTTTTATTTTCTTATCTCAGCTACAATATCTGCCCCCTATGATAGATTGTGGGAAGATGGCAGAGTAGGAAGGTACAGCAATCAGTTCTTCCACCAGAATAACTATTAACAAAGCAGGAGTTATGTAAATCAACTATTTAAAAACACCAGAGTCCAGTAGAACACTCTACAGCATCCAGGGAAGAGTGTAAGTAAGAAACTGATAAATTATGGTAAATTCCAGTTAATTGCTCTTTCCACCTGGTAGTTACCATCTCCCAGCCCTCACTCTCAGGGAAAGTAACAGTGGGGACTGGTCCCTGGCTTAAGCCTGGTGCCAGAAAGAGACATCAAAATCCATTTCTCCAAGATTCAGGATGGGAAAGGGCCCATCACTGACCACTGTTTTGACTACCTAATTTTGTATCACTGAGGCCTCAGCTCTGAAGGTGGCCATTGTTTCATCCAACGCCAGACAAAGGCAGCAGAGGTGACTTAGAAGCAGTATACTTCTTCATAGTTGAGAACGACAGTTGAAGGGCTGCATTTGCTGGACAGGTCAAAAAAGGGCACGTTTGGGGAGCCGTGGATAATGCTTTATTGGTTATTTGGTTATACTACTGTTTTAAATTCTACTGGTAAGAGTCTCCATATCTGCCCAAACTCTGTTATAGAGCACCTTTATCCTGTCTTTGGTTATCCTCTTGTATGAAGAGTTGATTGGAGACAGAGTATCGATGACTTTAATGTAAAAAATTATTTCTGTATTTCTTGATTAATCACATAATTAATTTAAGAAATATATTTTTTTAATTTTACCGGGAGGTCCCGGGGATCGAACCCAGGTCCCTCCATATGGCAGATGGATGCCCAACCATTTGAGCCACATCTGCCCCCCTAAGAAATAATTTTTAAAAAACATTTTGAATTTTGTAATGATCTAGTAATGACTGAGAAATTTTTTTTAGGATTCGAAAATATACAGGGAAAGAAAAAAAAAAAAAAAACATGTTTGGCCATATTACAATATCATTGAAATAATTAATAATTAGAATACATTTCTCTACTAAACATTGCTTTTGAATATCTACAAGAAAAAAAGCAAGCAATTCTTTATTCAGTTAAGAAATTCAAAGGAGTTGTTAGTCTTAATTACCATGTAAATATGAGAAAAATGGAGCATTTATAATAAAGAGGGCTATCTGATGTTATTGATAATATTGGTAAGAGCAATCCAAAATGTCCCCATTCTGCACACCTTCTTCAATCCTCTAGAATATTTGTGTCAAAGTAACTGCTTGATGCTTAATGAAAATTTTAAATATAAAATAAAATAAAATAGGCAGTTAAAAATCAGCTGTATAGTTTTTTTGTACCTCTTGAACTTCTACTAAAAGAGGCTTTTTTACATTTAAGCCACGTAAAATACCAAAGTAATTCTAAAAAGTAATTACTCATTGCATTTGAAATTTAAAGGCGGTAACTATATTATAGAGAAAAAAAAGGAAATTAAGTGTTTTTTATTTGTATTTTACCTTAGTACCTAAACATTGTTTCCAGTTCACACACTGAATATCAACCCTACCATAATATTCAACTATTTAGAATGGAAAATTTATTCTCTAAGCTTTGTGACACAGTTACACACAATAATGGTGCACTTTAAATCCGTATTTTAAAAATATGGCATATCATGTGGGCAATAAAATATATTAAAAAGTGTACAAATTATAGTAAAGAGAATATTCATGGAATGTTAGAGCCTATAGCTTCTAAATTTGATTTTTATCCCAATTATATTTATATTCATATTAACTTTATTCTAAGCTCACAAAAATCTCTTATTGAAAAAACTGTTAGTAAGTTGTTACAATTTTTTCACCGTAGAAGACTTTCAATTTTTTATTAAATGGTCTTACTAGTTGAAAAAACACTCAATTTGGAGTAAGAAAATTTCTTTTTAAATTATGTCCATATGATCATGGGTGAGGTTTTAAGTTTTTAGGACCTTAATTTTGTCTTCTACAAAACATATATGAAATATTTAATAGAGAGGATTATTGCGAATAAAATAAGAAGCACATGAGTATATTTTTATTTGGTAAAAGTGATATACCTAATAGTGACACTATTATCTATTTTTGATTGCCACACCTTCTAAGTAAATGTTTTATCTGTATGATTTTCATCTTCTCTAAGTAACAAATGTAAATTTCCAGGAAAACCAAGAAGGAAGGAAGGAAGGAAGGAAGGAAGGAAGGAAGGAAGGAAGGAAGGAAGGAAGGAAGGAAGGAAGG